>JARNGD010000104.1:0-136648 GCA_031001845.1 Achaetomiella virescens
GCCGGGACATTGCCAACTGTGGTGGTGAACACATCGCTGGCCTGGGCAGCTGCTCGAGAAGCCCCGCGGTCTCTCCGCGGTCGACGGCCTTCTGGTAAGTTTTTTTCGCCTCGCCACGCTCCTTGACGACTCCCCGGATGACGCGCTCATCATTGATTGTGCAGACAAAGCCAACAACAGAAACACCGTCATAAAGAGGGAAGGTGTACCTCAGCTCCGGAATTGCCTCGGACTTGGGGTTGACAAAGGTCTGGGTGAGGAGAGTCCGGCTGGTCGACGAGACGATCGTGGCATGGGCCGAGAGAGTCAGCTGCGGGAGATAGTGACGGGCGGGCGGCCGGCTGGGCAAGACATAATACAGCCCACAAACGTGCAGTGTCATGTTGCTCGGGCGATTGTAAGATGAGAGTGAATGATGATGGTTGGGCAGTTGAAGTGAGACGTCGAGGTTCAGCGTTCGTCTTAATAAATATCCAGTGGAGGGAGCGCGCAGGATATCAATGGAAAGTGTCCGGTTGGAACTGGCAAAAATAACAGGGAGAAAGGAATATCAAATAAGTGCAAATGATGGTGACACAATATGACGGGTCGAAGAATTGACGGCCTTATCACCTTAGGGGGTCGTTGGTTTGTTGGTTCGGTGACCTTTAAGGGTTCGGTTGATGTCCGTCAGTGACTCGCAAGCCTGTGGATGATGGAGCTGTTGATGATGGGAGTCGATGACACAATGACGATTTGAGGCCCCCAAGAGCACTTTATACCCTACCCGATGTCCTGGAGGAGATTGTCTGTCATCATTTCTTCAATCCTCCCAGACGTTCGTCCTTCAGCCTACGGCTAGGCAGCAACAGGGATGGTGTGTGGCAGTGGCACTTTCAGGGAGCAGCATCCAATCAGCAACCATGGTTGTTGGCCTTGCCCCGCATTTTGTCGTCGTCGTCAAGGGAATTGCACACTTGAGCAGAACTCCAACGAGCAAGGGCATCCGACCCCGCTCTGCCCGCTCAGAGAGCTGCATCGGGCTTGGTGCCAAAGTCCTCAAAGCAAGAACCAAAGAAGCCTATAATTTAAGTCGAGCATCCGATTGTGGACCTTGTTGCGCAGTCGCCGAAAGGGACCAAAACGGACAGCAAGTCAGAAATGTGAGCAGAATGGCTTTTCTGTCCTGACAGCGGCCCGCAACGTGTCGATCATCTCCCCATTCAAGCACTGCCGCCGTAACTCACTCCTCTTTGCTCTCAGGCTCGACCTTCTCCGTCTCGCGCTTGACAATGAACTCTACTCCTGCTGTTTGAAATGCAGCGCCGACTTCCCTGAGCTTGCGAGCTGCGGGTGATTCTGGATCATGCACTCGCACTCGGAAGGTCTTGAAAGCCTGCAGAGGCTCTCGAACTGGCCAGCTTTGAAGGCTTGGAGCAAGCTCTGCAGGGTCGAAGTGATGCAGCTGGAGCCAGAGACGCATATCTCGCACACGGAAGGGGGGGGAGGGTCGAGGTAAGGGCGTCCTCCCCCCGGCCCACGTCGCCGCCGAAGTCAAAGCACGTTGCCTAAACCTGTAAGGTCTTGAGGCTGTGAACTCGCGCAGGACACAGAGACCGCGGAGGTGGACAGGCCGTCGGGAGAAGGCGCACCCAGTCAAGGTGAAGGAGAGCTAGCTGAGTGTCTTGTTCCCCGGTCTCAGGGCATTGAGGGCCTCGTCGAACTCAAGCTCGCGGAATCTTGCGGTCCCGCAACGGGCGAAACCGTAAGGCAGTCGGCCCCGGGCCGGTCGACGGAGGGTAACCGTTGACAGCAGCGGCCCCACTGCTTTGATGACGTTGCTGAATAACTCCCGTTCAGGGAACCACTTCTGAAATCAAGGACCTGAGGTTCTGTAATGGCGGGAAAGCGAGCTGAGCTGGTCCATTGCTGGTGTCATCGTGTCAAGGCCGGGAGGACTGGCCATTTACAAGTAGCCGTAGGATTGGAGAAATTGGAGATAGGGTAACGAGCGAATATATTACTCGCAGATTCGCTGAGCCGCCAACCGCTCCCAGAGCCCCGCCAAGGACAGGTTTGTAAGTGATCCAAGGCGGGGAATCGAGTTGGAGGTGATGACCCGGTAGTCAAGAATGTGCAGTCTTCACGTTAACCGCAAGGCTCCGCAGAAGTGTAATGAGCATTGCGTGCTCGTAGCCATCCAGCACTGTCCCGCAAAGCTCATCCTTGGCTGCACTATCCCAACATATTGACTGCATGCCTGCCTGCTGAAGGCGGCGTTGCACTGTGTCAAGTGTTGGTGCTGTGACGACGGGCGATCCGTGGTCCGCTGGCAGTATCCTGCTGATGTGATTGACCGCGATTGTGGATAGCCTTTGGCTCAAGTCTGGCTGTTCTAGGAGGGTGCGTACGAATAGGTAAACACCGAACTCGAGAGGGGAGAAGTGATGATGGTAAAGAAACGGTTCCGCAATCGCACATAAGACTCTACAAGCCCGGGCGAGGTTGAACAGGTCTGCGTGGCTCTTGGGTGACCGAACCCTCCCCTTGAGTGGCGTACCGCTTTTCGGTGATGGCCCACCTTTGTCGTATTCTTGGGCTGGCAGAGATGGCTGCAGATTGTGTTGAGGAGCTGATGAGGAAGTGTGAGCAGCCTAGGACGGACCGGACGCGGGTACGCCTTGGTTTCCTGCACCTGGACCGTCATACCTTACCATCTGAGAAAGTGGAAGGGGTGATTGATGGGTCTGCTTGGGGATTGCTCAATCGACCCCACAGTTGCGAAGTGCTTCCCAGACCGTGCACAAATCAACTGACAATGCACCCGAACCCTGTTATTCGAGCTATTCGCTTTCAAATTTCAACAAATCCCTCAAAGAGAACCATTTTGTGGACCCTGTATCTATCTCCTTTTTTTTTTCTTTATATATATTAATATATTTGTTTGGTGGGCGGGTGGTGGGCATCATGGTTTCTGTTTTCCAGGAACGCAACCAAGATTTCTTCCACCAGGACTGATGTGGATTTATGAGTAGGGTTAGGGTTGCTGGTAGCCCCTCGAATCTTCAAGTTATCTGGGAACGCTTCTCCCTGTGATTCCTACAGCTGACCTCAGCGTGCTAGAGTGTGGCATTCTGGAAAAGAAGATCCCGTTATCTGCTGTTAAGTGCTTTACATTGATAAACCTCGCCCTTGAAGCTATGAGGTCACTCAGTGATAGTCTGAGGCAGAGGCTGACGAACTAGTAAGAGACAGTGGCAATGACCCAGATGTGGAGACGATACCTTACCCTAAATATCAAGCAATAAAACCCGGAATTAGAGAAGTATGGAAAGCCGAGAGTCAGTAACTGAAGAGGGAAGATGAAAGTGTTTAGAGATATGAACATACAATATAAACCAAAGAAATCCGCCCATCTATGTGCCCCTCCTGGTAGCTCTTACAATGATATCCCGCTCATGCGCTATTATCATACCAAAACCCTGAGCCCGATCACAAAATTGCCTATCGCTACTCCTACATCTTATACAACCCGTCGGTATTGGCACTGAATGACCCAACATAGCTTCTCAAGGCTTGTGTATCCTGAGCAACGCCAAGAAGTAATCCTCCAACGGCAAGAAGTTGAGCAAGAAATCGTTCAAGTTCCACGCCAGAACGCAAGCACACGCCCCGGCCACCGCATCCAACACGAAATGATTCGCCGTCGCAACGATTGCCGTCAGGATAATCGCCGGGTAGATCATGCCGACCGCAACAATCGCCAGCCGTCTCCAGCCGAGCCGGCCGCGCCTCCTTAGCGGCACCGTGGCGATAGTCAGGCCGACAAGGAACGAGTAACCGAAATGGAGCGACGGCATGGCCGCTAAAGCCCCACTCTGTCAGCAAATTCCCCCAAACAACCACACCACATTGGAAAGAGAAGAATACTCACCATACTGGTTACAAAACCGGTTCGTCGTCCATACGCTACTATCCCCATCCTCGCCATGCACGGTATCCACAAACCCGTATCCCTTCGCTTCCTTCGCCCACTCGCCCTTATACGCCGGATCGCTGAGCAGCCGCGGCGGCATGCACGGCCAAAAGGTAAACACGATAAACGCCAGCAGGTTGCACATCGCCATGGTCCTCCGGCGCCGCTCGTACACCGCGGGTCCAAACGACCCCACCAGGTCCCGCCACTTGACGTGCTGGACGCGTCGATGCCCTGCTCGGCCTGGATCTTTTCGCGCGGGCGCGCGGTCGTGACGTGGTAGAGGACGATGAGGAACAGAATGGTCCCGGGAATGTGGATGAAGGAGTAGGTGCGGTTGGTCCAGCGCATGAGGGTGGGGTAGCCGAGGAACCACCTCTGGATGGCGGGTTCGACGAAGATGCCCAGGCGCTGCTCGGCGTGAATGACCTGCAGGGCGTGCTCCCGCGCGGTGTCGACGGTCGAGGCTTGCAGCGTGACGGCGGTGAAGGCGCGGCCGAGTTGATAGACCTGTGGGAGACTGTTAGTGTTCTGGGCGTGTGTGAGGAGGGAGATTGGGAAGGGAGGAGCGCACCCAGTAGATCAGCGCCCAGTACCAGACTTCAACAAGAAAAGGGAACCGCTGGAGCACGCGGCTGAGGAAGCGGTCGCGGAAGACCTCCGTGTTAGGCGTCGTGACCTCCTTTTCCCAGTTCATGAACTTTAGCCTGCGTTGGCGCCATTTAGAGATGGGGACATCGCCCGTGATGGTGTTGCTGGAGCTGCTGCTGGATCTGCTGAGTGTCGAGGGCAGGAGGCCGGGGTAATCTTCTTTGGTCCGTCCCCGTTCGACATCGTCGTCGTCGTCGTCGTCGGACGTGTACTTGAGATGCTGCCAGGGCTCGGGCCGTGAGGAGGTGAACGGGGATCGTGTCGAGGAGCGGGCCTTGTTGCGGTTGACGATAGTGCCGATGGCCAACAGACTGACCACAACCAGCGGTTCGAGAACCGCGCCTATCGCCATGCTGGTTTGGGGGAAGGAGCTGTGACGGGAGACGGCTCCTGTCTTCCGTCTGAGCGCGTAAAGGGTAAGTGCTGGCTGGAAGGGGCTCCGGTCACACGAGGGAAGACGGGAGGCTCTAGCGAGACAACAGCAAAGACATCAGATGGCAGTTCGCCGAGAAGCACTTGCCGCTGGGCGGACCGGTGGAATATCAAGGTGATGGCACATGGTGGACAAGGATTCCGGCCCGTGGTCGCCCTGAAACCCGGGCGTGTTACTCCTTGATCTGCTGCTCCACGGCACATTCGACAATTCTGTTCGCATCATGTCGTCCCGTTCCCCACCTTGATAGTGCTTCTTGGCCATGTCAAAGAGGCAACTTCCAGGGAATCTGCTTGCTGTCAATGGCATTCCGTGGCCCACTTACAGAGGCGCCCGGAAGCGACGCACGGCGACGGTCCGAGGCAAGCGGGGCGGGAAGGTTTGCAAGGACTCCATTCTGGTCACCAGAAACAAGAACTGGCGGCCCGGCGGCCAATGTCGTCGAGGACCAAGACCAGCCCGGATATGTCGGAACTACGGCGAGGTCTGAGGGGTGGGGCCTGTAACCAACAGGATGATGGAAAGCTTGGAAGCCTCCACCTTCTCAGGGAATCAGCAATTCCGTTTGCCATGTCCGGCCATGCGCCAAGCTGGACTATGACGCGACTGTTGAATGAAGTGTCGCGTGGCCTGCTGCCAAATGCCGGTCCAGCATTACTGGCAGCAGACAAAGAGAACTTGGACCATCGAGGGTTCGAAGGGGCAAGTTCATGCCCAGGATGAGAACCCAATCATGTCGTCAATGGCGGTTCCTATCACCTGAAAGTTGAGAGCCCAGCAAGTCAAAGGGCGCCATACTGTGTCGGACTGGAAATGGAATCAGGTTGATCTGATCTTAAAACATTCCGAGACATTTGACATGGAGCTGGGGCAGCCACCTGAGTGGGAACTCTGCCCAGCTCTTCGGGGATCGGTGTCTTGTCCGCCCGATGCGGGGCCTTGGAGAAACCGATCAGCAGAAAGGCTGCTGTGTGGGGTACGTATACACGTATAAAAAATGATGAAATGGGGAAGCAGGCATAGCTCACGTCATTGGCCTGAGAGTTGCTTGACCTCGAATACGCGGCTCCACACTTCGCCAGGTCGCTTTTCATATCCTGGGCCTAGCCTGGTTTGTGCTCCATCAGCACTTTATTTTGACTTGCTGCTGCTGGGGAGTGACAATGGCAATCTGGTGTGAAACAGCTTGGCCGACAAAACCTCCAGCGAAAAATTATCAGTCGGGGCTCCTAGAAGGGGGCCAGGTCCTGAGTGCCATCAACCCAGACCGCAACGCCCATATATGACCCACTGACACCGCCTCATGTTGGCTTCCTGAATTCGCCTATTTCTGAGCGGGATGGAATGTGGGCGGAATGGGGGTTTCCGACCAACCGATTCCCGATCGGCATCTTGTACAAACCTGGCATCCACAGTGGACCCCTTTTCAGCACCCAGAAACCGGCAATGCCGGGAATCCCACTTTTATCTCGCTCGCTTGAGGGACGTGCCGATGTTTTCTCGCGTGAGAATTTTCCTTGCTTGGCGTTTATCAGATCATTTTCGAAGATGGCCCTTCGAGTGTTGCCGATGCCCTGAACCAGAGCAACCGCCTCGAGATGACATCATAACGCTGAGAGGCCTCATTACCTAACCCGCTTACTCGCCGAGGGGAGGATTTCAGCGTCCGGAGGTTAAGGTGTCGTTTCAGCCAGCAGGCTAAGGGAGGGAACATCACAGCTCTGTTTGACCTCTGCAAGTGCACGGTTCAACACCTCCAGGGAATTGGGCGCTGTTGGGACGGGACAGCTTACGTTGATGGCAACTTGAAGATTCTCAAGGCAAGGGACGGTGATTGTGGCAAACAACCCATCAACGGATGAGCTGAAAACGCTGGAACGTTATCGCAAGTGCAGGTCAGGTTGGGGATTTTCCACATAAAAGTTGTCTGTCTGCTCAGAGGGGGCCAGAACTGGTAGCTTTGAGGACAAGAAACCGCACCCTTTGAACAACAACGAAGACCAGAAGCTGTCGCTATTGTAGGGAGGCCGAAAACGCGAACCTAGACCTGGTAGTTAACTTCATTTTTTGGTCCGAATTGCTGACTCAGCAAAGCTGGGTCACGTATTGAAGACGTTTTCTGAGGATGAAATGGTAGGGAACGTGTACGCGTATAGTTTTTAGTATTCCGTTTCCCATCCATACCGAGGTGTGATCCTAATATAGCCTTATTTTTACTACAAGTTTCTACCAACCCGTTGCAAACCTCGTTCTTAGCCAACTAAACGCGTTTGCGGCCCTACTCTATTGCCTCAGCGTAGCAGCTGAGTTCCCAACTAGGTGTAACGGGCTGAGCCGTGGGCAGGCCTCGGCCACCCTCGGCCAACCCTAACCCTCGTGCGCGCCCCTGCCCCTGAACGTCAACACCAACATCGTGGGCAGCGACCCCCATCGTGCCTGCCCCTTTCGGGTTGTTGCCTTCTTCTGGTGCAGAGGCCACGTAATCCACTTTGCTGTGTCCTTCCTCTTTTCCCTCGTTCCCTTTCCCTTCTTCTTCCCCTCTTCTTTTCCTTTTCTTCAAGATTGGATGTACTCGTAGAGTCGTCATCAGCTTAGTTGAAATACACTTCTGAGACCGTTACACTAGGCATGAGGCGTAAATTTATAGCTAGGACAACCGCTTTCTAGCTACTCTCTCCGTAGTTTTCCGCACGTTTTCCCGCTCTAGAAGGCATTTCCCATCGAGCCTGAATATAGTCACGTAACAGGAATCCTCTAGCATTCACGACCGTCGAGCAGCGACGATGGACGCTACTACACCTAGAGTAGTTCCATTCGCTATATTCGCCTATTACCCTCCTATTCTCAAGTCAATCCTATTATTCCTCTTAGCCCTAGATGCTTCTATTTTCTTGGTAGTCCTCGGTCTTTCGTTTCACCCTGATTAGCGGAATATAGTGAAGGTGTTTACAAGCTCGCTTAGAGACATCCTAGAAGTGGCACTATAGATCGCGACCATGACCGAGAATAGCTATACCGCTTTTTTGATTTGGGGGACTTGAATCGATAGAGATATCCTCTTACTATATACGATAAGTCAAGTTCCACGCTTAGGCTATAGTTAGGGATTTGGGTCTATAGGGGCGTCGACAAGGAGCTGGCATAGATAAGGGAGCAGTAGTAGTAGTAGCAGCCGGAGCCGGGCGAGGAGTCTCCCTTTTTTGCTATACCCGATTCTAGATATATATTTTAGGACCCGTCTAGACGAACTCGGGGATTTGGACGGCCCGAACGTATCCTTACGCGTAATAGTCTCGTTCCCATCCCAGGCAGCGAATGTCCGGGTCCAAGTGATTCTGACTTTCTAGAGAGGAACTGGTAGTTAGAGACGAAGACAAACTAGAATGGAGTCTAACTAGTTTAGGCGAGTACTAGAATAGCTGGTAATATCCCTATCATCGAGCTATGCCTAATATAGTGGCAGGATCAAAATCATAAGAATATAGGGAGGGATGGCTAGCACTAGTCAAAGCTGGCGTATATAGGATGCGATCCTTCTACACCTAGAGGCGTCCTCGAGGGTACGAGATATGGCGGCTCCGTTTCAGTTTGCCGTACCTCAACCTGAATACGATGGAATACTCCAAATCAGACTACGATAATGTCGACGACTTTAGGAACCTTGTTCAACCAGATGATCTTGCTTTGGCGGTTAGACTCGATTGCGGCCCCGGGCCAACAACTGTTTTATGGAAAGTTCAGGGAATCCTGTAGACAAGTAGGATAGAATAGCGATGCATTTTCTATAGTGCTAGTATTCTCTTTGACCACCTGAACTCGCGCCGCGCCAAATGAGCGGCGCCGAACCAGAACTTTGAACCCCTGCGCTTATCCCCTCACCTAGATGACTGAGTGTATGGACTAGAACGGCAAGGGGATTTAGAGCCTGATTCTCCCCGGCTGGCCCAGCCTGTACAACTTTCGAAGTGGGCCAGCCATGATGTACTGGGTCCAAACCCTGTACGCCAAGCAGGCTTACCGCTTTCCTTTTCCTGGCTCACCGCCCTCCCCACATATAGTGGCGATGTTGAACATCGCCAGAGTCTTCGCCCCTCTTTCCTACCTAGATTTCCACCCAGACGTAGGCAAGATGGCTGATCAGGAAGACCCTCAGTCGTTTGAACGCACGATTGCCGTCTCGGCTATCGATCCTGCCCTGGAGGGTGTAGAATTCGACGATCTTATCCCCCAACCAAGCCTAGATGACGACTTGCCTCCCGAAGATGCCCCTCTATCCTTTCCATCCCTAGACCAAGTTAGAGACTCTTCTGTGCCTAGGGATCAGTCGGCCCTATCAAGAAAACGAGCCTATTCGACAGACTTCTCGACGGCTAGCAACGACAATAAGAAGCAGAAGGCTACGCCATTGTTAAAGCGGGTGCCGTTCAGTCGCCCGATGACAGACCAGATCATGGTCTGGTTTGAGGCTTGCCGTAAGAGAGGGCTCTTCAACAGCACTAGGAAGAAGGATTACGGCCCAGTCTGGGCGGAGGTCTTGGGATACTGTCAGGAGCGATGGCCACGATATCCCTGGACGAAGCAGTCTATCAGCTCAAAGTACGATAACGAACGAAGGCGCTTTCAACAATGGAAGATGCTGGTGGATGGATATTCGGGCGTCACTTACAACTACGAGACTGGCCTGCCCTATATGTCCGATTCGACGTGGGAGCTCTTCGTCAAGCGGCATAATACGAACTCGAAGAGTGTGGTCTGGCTCAGAACAGTGCCTCTCGGAGATGTTGAGATCTACCGTTCCGTCTTCTTCCGAGAGCGGGCAAGCGGTAGATATATCGCCGAAATCGACGATGCTTTGATACGCAGTCAACTACGGTGGTTGACCTCGAATCAGACGACTCTGGCCGCGACGACCCTATCCAACTAGACCCTGAGTCTGACAGCGATATCGAGGACTCGGCTGTTCAAACACCAGTGCCTTCAAAAAGGAGGTTAACGGCCATGCAACGACGAAGAATCGAGACCGATCCAGATCAAACCCCAGCTAGCGATAGCTCGGCAACGATAAATATACCTGCTCACAAGATGTCTCACAACAAGCGTATACAGGAGCGCGATAGTACTATCCTAGCCAACAGCTTCCTGGAGACTGCTATGGTCCTTGCCGCGCACGGCTTCCTAGCGCAGACGATGTGGCTCTTGCTGTAGAAGATATACAGAAGCTATTTGCAGATGTCGTTGACGATGATGAGCTATTGAATTGCATTGAGTATCTGCAGGGCAACCCGATGAGGGCAGTAATATGGAACAAACTGGTCTCTCATTAAAGAAGAAGTATATAGATAAGTAGAAGATGGGTGGGATATAAGCTGTATCTTATAGATAGTTCAATTTTCTATCAACATAGTGTTTAGCTACTAGTAAGGTTATTACGCCGCATTCCAACGTTGCCAGTTATCCCACATAGTATGCGCTACTGCCCACCGAATCTGGTCAGGATCACGCCCATCTAATACCCTCATTGCCCGAGACTTTGCTAACGACAAAAGCTCTAGCTGAATTGTAGAGGTGTCTTCGTGGCGTTCTGTCAGGATGAAGTTATGCAGTCCGGTCACTGCATATACAATCTGAATTTGTTTTCGAATATCATACTCTGGTGCCGCCACCCGAATGATCTTCCACCTTCTCTTTAACTGGCCGAATACCTGTTCAACAACAACGCGGACGCGCGCATGCCGTAGGTTATATAGCTCCTTCCTGGTCTCTGGCGGCCGCGCAGCATTACGCCAGTCTTCAAGGTGATATCTGACGCCAGGAAAAGGCAAGACGATACCGTCACGAGTCCAAAGCCAGCGTCAACCAGGTAGTAACGGTTCTTCGGAACTCGGAACGTCCTCCAAACGCCTGGGCACATAGAGTTGCATCGTTGATAGAGCCCTCTGCGCCAGCGAGCACATATAACTAAAGGAGTAGTCGGTTTTGACGGCGGCAAGCACGTTCTGCGAGACGCAGCCCTTTCTGTCGCGCCACCGCAGCCGTTTTCCCTTCGGTATATATGCTGCAATATGCGTGCCATCGATAGCCCCAATACAGCCATTGAACGCGTTGAGGGGGGGTTAGTTCGATATTGGATCTAACCAGTCATCCTCTAGCAGCAAAACGAACGCCTTATAGAGAGAGACGACATCGGTAATAGCTCAGTTACAACCCTGGACACAGTTGTCTGGCTAATACCGAAGCGGTGGGCAGTATTTCGTTGGACTTCTGCATAGGCAAATATCCATAGAACATCATGACCTTCTGTTCGGCCATCAACAGTCGAGATGGCTCAAGCCCAGCATTCGACTGTAGCCACGATACGAGCGATGGAAGGTTGGCTTGGTGATACGGAAGAGGTCTTTAAAATGCTGCTCTGGGCCGTCGAGGATGAAGATCGCTAGCTTCCTGGCAACATCAGCCGTCGTACTGCTAGGTTGCCGTGGAAGCCTGGTATTCTGGTGGAGGATGTGGATGGCCGCGGTTGCAGCATGTACAAATGCACATAGTTGGAAAGGTATGTCGAATCCATGGCTTGTTCGTAGCCACTATGAGAAAGCGGGAGCGAAATAACGACGTTGCTCATACACAACGGTGCCTCCCACATCCTATCGTCGTAATCCAGTGCCCCTGGGCATCGCCACATACCCCATCGTCTCCACCCTAGGCTGGTGAGAGCTCTACAACTGGCCATATCTCCGCCAGCCTGGCCCAGCTCATCCTGGGCTGGGCGCAGCCTGAAAAACCGGCAAAAATCGGCCCACAAACTACCATATGTAGGCATATTGACGACGTATCCACTTCGATACATCGCGAGAGAGGGGGGTGGCCAGCCTGGCTAGGGTGTGTAAAAAGGGGCTCTAACAGCGGGTCAAATTGTGGCCGAATTGGGCAATTACTGGGGCGGCTCGCCAGGCTGGCCCAGCCTGCAGGCTGGGCCAGCCGGGGAGAATCAGGCTCTTAAGGGACTTCGTCTGGACCACTTAAGGGCACCATGTTGCAAAGAGGTCTTTGACCTCCCACACTTACAAGACCGCTTTGCCTGCCTTTGTTGCCGCAATGGCTATTAAGCAGCCATTGCCCCCATTTTCCACTTCTTCCACAACTTCAACCTTACAACCAACAACTCAACACACCTCAATACAACACATCCCCAACTTCCCTACATTTGAGCCCATCACGCGTAACACACCATAATTAAAAGCCGCCAAATCGGAAGCCTCGTCGACCAGCGACCCGCGCACCTAGGCCACCACAGCCAATCAAAATGAGGCGCCCTCCGTTCCTCGCGGGCATCAAGACGTTGCACTGAATTTGAGCGACGGAACGCCGCATCGCCGCGAGTCGTGGCATAAAAACCGCCCGCACTCGCACCTCTAGTAGCGTATCTGCTTCCCCGCAGACTCAACGATCTAGCGCCGTAAGATAATTGTAGATAAGGGCCTGTGGTATCCGAACGTACGAAGCGGCTTCCGACTTCAAGCGCGATATACGATGAGCGATATTTGGTTTTGTTGTCGTTTCATCTAAATCGCTTGATTGGACGTATCTATCCCGAGACATCCTTGCATGAGCTGAACTTTACCGTGCGATCCATCTATACAAGTTGATTGGGTCGTTTACACTAGCTGCGTCCCTAGACGAGCTGAAGTATTGCAGTTACTCCACATTGGCAATGTCGATGCCCAACGACACCCCGCATAATGACAATGATCTTGATGCCCAACTACGCCGCCGAGCCTGCTATTCCCGCTACAATGTATATATACTACACCCATCTTACCCGGTCATCCCCTCAAGAAGCAGACTGCGAACTCTCAAACCCAAACTGCGAAGCGATCAAGAACCTCAGCTCAGCTCTCTATTAGCAAAGAAGCAACAATGAATACCTGCCCCCTCGACTCGAGCAACCTTGAGCAATTCATCTCCAGAAACTTGAAAGTTATGCTCGGAATCACCGAGAACAACGACATTCTCGAAAAGAAACTCCAGGAGGCAGCATCCATATTGCCCGTCCCCCCGGCTCCGTTTTTCGGCTTTGGCAGAATTGATGTGGGCGAACTGTCTCCACATCTAGCAGCCAGGTTTGGTATCCAGCCGGAACTCCTACCTGCGGTTGTGTTCTTCGAGCGTGGCCGGAGGAAGGGGGTTCAGATACGCAGCGACGGTCCTCAAGACGGGCTCATCCGGGACGACTATGGCAGTGTGGTCATGATTCGGGAGGGCGCCGCCCTAGAAGAACATCTGGTTGCGGCTTTTATAGAATTGTTCAATGATAATTAAATGGACGGATACCAAAGGCTAGAGCTGAAGGCTCGAAGGTGACAGGTAGCTTATTCTATCTACGGTCCAATACTGGTCTGATCAACCTCCTCCTTTAGTACCTTAATGAGAATCGGGGTTGGAGATCGTTACTCGTGTTGTGCTGTGAGCATGAGCGCTTGAGTCTATGCAATAACGTATATTCGCCTAAGACTATCACAGCGCCTGGCTCAAGCCTCTATGTCACGGTCATAACGTAATAGGTAACGTATATTATCAGCGAGTGAGGCATATCAGCGAGTGAGGCATATCAGCGAGTGAGGCATATCAGCGAGTGAGGCATATCAGCGAGTGAGGCATATCAGCGAGTGAGGCATATCAGCGAGTGAGGCATATCAGCGAGTGAGGCATATCAGCGAGTGAGGCATATCAGCGAGTGAGGCATATCAGCGAGTGAGGCATATCAGCGAGTGAGGCATATCAGCGAGTGAGGCATATCAGCGAGTGAGGCATATCAGCGAGTGAGGCACTTCCTACCACCCTACAACATCCTCAATTGCAACACAACAACACTAGGAACCAACTATAATTACATCAGAAACGACCGAATCAGATGATTCTGCAGCTTCCTGGCAGGTGCGCGCATTATGGCCAGGCTTGCCGCATACACCACAGCATCGAATCCTCGTATGACCTTCCCCTGAACCACCACCATCCGGCTGCGTTTCTTGCCCTACCTCCCCACCTATGACCTTCTGATCTAGTAACTCCTTCGCCTCTTGTACAGAAAGTGATCCTCCAAGCCGTACCCGTGTTTTTTTTGCTCTACGGCGCTTGCTTAGTGCCTCGTTGGCCTTGCGGAGCGAAGAGACCTCTGTACGAAGAAGAGCCACCTCGTGCATTATAGCCATTGTGCCCTTAGTAAGCTGGTCTACAGCAGCCAACATCGAGGTCGGGGAGCTATTTTGATGGTTGGCAATGCGAGTCTTGATGAGCGTTGACTGCGATTCGGCTTCTCGGGGGTTGTGTGGTGTCTGGAAAACCCAGGGTTGTGCAGTGCCAGGCGGTGAGTTTGGAGGTGTTGGCGTACGAAGCTGGATATCTAGCTTAGAAAGCACCCTCTCTGGATCGTATGGCACTAGGCCAGCCCCTGCAAAGCCACCTTGTATGTTCTTCTCCGTTATAGAAGTAAAGAAGGCCTCGCGAAAGCCGTAGAGGAGCTCGAGCTTGCTTATGTAGTTGATATGCGCGCGCATCAAGTCCTCAATCTGGCGGCCGTACGACTGCTTTAATGGCCCAAAGCAGCCAACATCGAGCGGCTGGAGCTTGTGCGAGGAGTGTGGAGGCATGCAGAGCGTAATGATATTATTCTCCTGGCAGTAGAGCTCGAATTCGGTAGAGTGGTGGCTTTCGTGGCCGTCGAGGATCAACAACCGCTTTTTGCCCTTCGTACGAGGTGCCATATAGAAGTCGAAGTGCTTGACCCAATCAAGGCCTATCGCATTGGTAGTCCAGCCGTTGTCGGTAGTTGCGATATGCTAGTTGGCTGGGAGGTTGCACTCGGTATACCAGTTGGCGAGGTGGTACTGCGCGGCCAAGATAATGAAGGGCGGGATGGCCCAGCCGAGGGCATTCACTCCGTGGATCACCGTTGCCCATTCGCGGTTGCTAGGCTGGCTAGTTTTGCCTTACCAAGGCCGTCCGAGGTCGTAACTACTATGCCCGGGCAGATCATACCCATCATGAACCCGGTTCTCGTCGAAGTTGTAGATATCGTCATCCACGATACCGTACTTGGCCTTAGTATTTCGTACGAGTGTAAACCACTCGCCAATGATCCTTGGATCCTCGCACTTAGCCCTCTGGTAGTCGTATCTACGCGTATAACGCGTGCAGAGCTCTGGCCGGCGTTTGACGAATCGATGCGCCCAGAGCTTGCCGACAGGGGGCGCATCGCGTGCGCGTAGCAGTTGGTTGGCCATATCTTCTACACCACACAATCTTGGTGGAAAAGCTCGTGTAGATAGCTCGACTATATCGACAATGGCCTCCTCTTCTGATTGAGTGAGCTTCTTCGAATTAGGCGTGGTGTCGCATCGTGCAGGCTTGCCGGCTCGTCGGCACCCCAGAGTGGCCTGGAGACCCCGTAGAGCTTTGCTGCGGCTCGCACGCTTAGATCTTCATCATTTTGAAGAGCTTGGAGAGCCAAGATTATCTGATTTTCTTTTGAAGTAGAGGGCATCATGGGTGGTAGAGAAAAGTAGTTGTTGAGTGCAAAGGTGGAGCGTCGTGCAGAAAAATGCCTCACTCGCTGATAATATACGTTAACATATATTAATTACAAGTAGATTTCGGGGAGAGTGATGGCCCGAGCTCCTTTCGTCCGTCCCGCTTACAACCCATTTTGCTTCCACAACTCTGACCACATGCAAACAACAGTCAAAGGGGAGACTCTGGCACCGCTTCCCGCGTGGTTGGGGTGCCTTTGTTGACCTCTTGAGGGTACAGATACCAACAACCAAAAACACCAAGACTTGGACCATCCGCTCTTGTCAGGATGGAACACTGGGTCTTCTGGAATGCCATATGGGAAGCTCCTGGATCCCAATTCTCCACGTTATGTGGTTATTATTCCGGAGATCGTTGGTCGCTCCTAGACATCATGCATCCCCCTTCGAATGGGCTCTTTTGAATGCTTGTAATTATGTTGAGAGAAATGCGCAATCGCCAGAGCAGGCGCCTCGTGATAGTTTAGCAGACTCTCTTTCAACATTATGCTGAATGAAGTATCGAGAAGCCAGGAGCTCCTCGAGCCCGACCATCTCCAATGCCCTTGAGATGGTGGTCCTCGTACACCAAAAGGAGTAACATGCCGTAATTCACAACTGGCCAACGAACTGTATTAGATACTTAAGGGTCAAAGAAATGACCGTGAGAGGGCAAGGCTCGAAATGTTGGAGGACGATTTCATAAACCTCGTGGACCATATTAAAAAGAGAATAGGAGAGCAGAAGTATCCGGCGGCCAAATCGCATTGTCTGGAGTCTGATCAATCAACAGGCGCAAGGAGCAAGCCGAATCCGGTATAAGTCATGCCCGAGATGCGCAAGAACCTCGGCAAATTCCCCAGTAAAAGGTAAAGTTTCATTCAAAAATGAACTGTCTTCCATTTGCCGAGCTCCATGGGCTCTTGTACGGTTGGACTAATACTGAAGGATTGACATTCGGCATTCAGTCGTAGGTTTGCGGCCGGGTCTACCATCAATAGAATATGGCCGACCCACATTATACTACATACTTAATGTTGAGCCGTCATGAACTTGCAACGGGAGTTAGAGATATTATTACTAGTTAGTAGTAAATTGCTGAAAATGCGTTCTCTAACTGAAGTCTCGTTCCTCCACCTCACGGCTGTGTTTGTTACGTAATTACCTTAGTTACTAGTATTCTCCTCCCTTGAACGTTTCTTCAAGCTCAGCAAATGAGGAGGCGTTGCCAAGGCAAGCTTTCATAGCACCTCACACGCACCAGTCACCGACATGCGTCGGCAAGTGAGAGCTTTTCTCTTTCTCATCCAAGCCCACTATCCATGCCCTGGCACCTCTTTGTCCCACAGCCTCTTTTTTGAGGGTCACCAATATTATCATGGGCGCGCCTCTAACCCTCCTCGACCTGCCAGTCGAGATCATCCTTCTCATCACGAAGCAGCTGCCGACCTGTCGTGATGCGTTGAAAAGCCGCCGATGCGCTCCCCTACATGCATGGTAAACAGTATCGGTACATCAGAGTCAAGCTCGACCCCTGTCGCCCGGACCTGACCCATGGAGATATCTTTGAACCGACGCCCGTCATGCTGGCTGTTGTCTCCGGTGACGTCGAGAAGCTGGAACTCATGCTCAAGGAGCGCATAGAGTAGTGTATGCAAAACCCTACTGCGAGGTGAACGAGGAGAGACGTGCGGTGATCCCGCTTGATACGAGGGAGCACGGCTTCGACATCACGGCGCTGGACCTCGCCGCGTTCCAGGGCCGCTTGGATATGGTCAGGCTCTTGGTGGACTCTGGCGCCAGGGTGAATTGGACAGACAAACCGGATTATGAGATGTATTGTGCCAGCATTACTGCCGCTCTCTGCGGCTGGGGCGCCAACTTCCCCATCTCTGAGAAGCAGCAATGTGGGCGGACCGAGGTCTTGCGTTACTTGCTTGACCAAGGCGACCCTGTCGACGCGCTGTCGTGGAATCCGTCGTTCAACGAGCTGTGTTTGGTCCATTTTGATGCAGACGACATCGGGCCCGGCCCGTTCACCGCACTGTGGTACACGATCTTCGTCATCAAACCGGGGCTTCTCCCACAAGCCCAGTTGCTCAGCTGCCGCGGGGCAAGGTGGGCCCTTGGACAGCCTGGGGCGACGCCGGCTGGGCAGGGGAGAGAGTGAACAGCCCACGGTGGAGAATTTACAATCAGATATCACCACGTGAATGGGTTCTTCGTGGTGGCGGTTGTAGTATGGGCGACAGGGAGAGCGAAAGGGAGGACAGTGGCGAGGAAGATGGGGAGGGGCCGGACGGAGCGCAGTTAGAGGCGGAAGAAGCCATCTTCAAAACGATGATGGAAGAGGGCGCCGAGAAGCCGAGTACGCCGGACGAGCTGCAATGGGTCCTGGAATTAGTCATTCACGCACCACACTGTATCAGGAGGAGGAACCGCCATCATCCACTTGTCGGAAAGCTCTACCATGGCAGAGTACGGTATCTGATTGGAAAGGGAACACGTCTCGACAAGCTTGACAAGTACTTTACCGAAAGAATGGACAGGCTCGGACGGATATGGCGGGCAGACAGTCCAGCGGACTCTCCCAACTAGTACTAAGCCGAGAGAGAAATGAAGCTCCCGAGCACCAAGTTACCACGACCTGGATCAGCCGAGTCTTTCCTATGTGACTTCAACATAAAAAAAATATAGATACTGTGTAAGTGTCTCCTAAGCCGAGTACAGCTTCTCCTCCTTCTCAATCGGGTTGTCAATCCGCATGTTGAACTGGTTTTTTTCCTCGACCAGGAACGCAGCAGCTGCGCGGATGTTAGCACTGATGGGAGTAGACTAAGCATCCAGTAACAACTTAAACGTTACCAATGGCTGCCACGGCCACAAAGCAACCCGCCGTTATCCAAACATTGCGAAACGCCACAGTGTACGTTTCCATCAGAGCATCGACTCCGCTTTCGATGATCCCAGGGGTTACACCGGGGATGCCGGCTAGGCCCGTCTCGTTATGCTTCATCAGCGCAGCCACAAATGCCCCAGCATTCCTGGGGCCAGGCCCTCCCCCGTCACTGCGTCTCCCACCTTCTCAGCAACGTAACTCATCTCCGCGTTGAACACCGAATTGTAAATCGCCAACCCTACCACCCCTCCCAGCGACCGGAGACTGATGAACAGCCCGCTCGCAATGCTCAACAGCTCGGGAGGCGTCGATAGCTGGGCCATCGTCATAAGCGTCGTCAGAATAATCCCGAAACCCACCCCCATCAACACCGCGTACCCCCACACCTCATGGTCCGCCCCCCTGCCCGCGGTAGCCATACACACAAAGAACGCCATCAGGATCGCGAACCCGACCACTACACTACTCTCCATCTCACCCGCCGGTACCGCGCACAGTACCACGCGGTAACGCATGAGACCAGCGCGGTAAAGATGAACTTGAAGCTATACCTCACCGCGACCAGCATCGCGTCCTGCTCGTAAAAGACGCTCACCTGAAACGAGAAGTAGCTGTTGACCGCAAAGAACGACAGGCCTTCCAAGGATATACAAAAGAGAGGATGGGAAAATTACGGTTGCGCGAGAACAGGCCGTGGTGGAACAGCCCGTCCCTTTTGATCCACGTCTCATACGCGCCTAGGCAAGGGACAGCGCAATACCAGTTGCAAAGGTGGCCGACACCCTGGCGTCGCACCACGGGTACGGGTTCTTGGAGTAGGACAGGCCGACTGAGAAGAGAACCAGCCCGGAGGAGAAGAGAAAGAAGCCGATCCAGTCGAGCTTGGCGAGCTTCTCGGCCTGGGTGAGCTGGGTCTGCGTCGGGAGAGGGGGAGGGTTGTACGCGACGAGGCAGATGATTGCGGCTAGGAGGAAGCAGCCCATGGTCATGTAGTAGTAGTACCGGAAGCCGTCGGCGGTGGGGTTTGAGTTGCGGTTTAGGGCCGCGCCGACGAATAGGCCGAGGAGGCTGCCGAGGGTGATGGAGATGGAGGGGCAGGCTTGCGCCCAGCCGCGCCAGCGTCGGGGGAGGATCTCGGCCGTGACGACGTGGAGGAGCGGCTGGGTGCCGAAGGCGAGTCCAATGATGCAGAAGCCTGCGACGGCCATGTTGATGGAGCTGGCGCGGGAGACGATGCAGGAGCCGACGCCGCCGAGGAGGGTAAGAATAACGAGGAACCATTTCCGGCCCCAGTAGTCGGCCGCTTGGGAGACGATGGGGCCGAGAACGACGGTGAAGATGCCGATGGCGCCGGGGAACCAGACGACTTTGCCTGTGTCGTTGAAGTGGGCGCCTATTGTTTGTCCTTGCTGCAGGGATGAGTGCACGCGAGCCACGGTTGAGTCGGCTGGAGGTCACTTACAACACCGCGCCGACGATGCTGACCAGTTGCGCAAAGTAGATCAGACATACGGCAAACACTGCTAGGAAGGTCTTTGCATGCAGGTGAGGGATCGGCTCATCGGATCCATGGTGGCTGTTGCTCGAGTCGGAGGACAGGCCGGTAGCGTCCTTATTCTCGCTCGATGGAGGCTTGGAAGTTGAAGTGTCGTTGCGGGCAGCAGAGGGTGGATGTTCCAAATCAGCCATGGTCTGTGCTTCCTACTAGTAATGGCAAAGAGTGTGTGTCGGATTCGAGGAGTCGTGCAACGTGCTGCAGCTTCTCATGCCTTGTGAGAACATATGAGGCTCGGGGGAGCTTCGAGAACCGCGCACCTTAGAATTGAAACATTCCAGCTCTCGCCCAGCTGAAGTAGTAACAATCGCCTGCATAAACCGAGACAGTGTCTCTGGAAGCGTCCTTACGAATGGCCAGCGGCGAGCGAGCTGATAGGCAGCACCCTCGGGGAAGGGTCTTATATTTCAAGACACCGTGGGTAACCTTTTCGTCGTCTGACTCCGCGCAAAGCGACTTGAGATATGCGGGAAGATAGAGCGTCGTTCCCCTTGGCACAAGCTGGGCCATCCAACCAAAGATGCGGAGAGGTTCCCGATGCATCTGTGGAACATTACCCTGATCCGATCTGCAGATGGTCTCGGAGATTTGCGTCACTCTAACGTGCTATCACCTGCTCGACCGCGAAGAGCGGCCGCAAAAAAAAAAAGACACACCAAACACACCCCTGCTGGGTTCGATCATCAAGAACACAGCCAAGCAAGTACCAATATTGAGGAAATGTAGTGCATTCTAATTCCCTGCCATTGCTCCTTCCAATTCTAGGCAGTCCTTGAGGATCTGAGGTATACTGTTGACCTAGCCATTGATTGTTTCTTGGTGGAAGTCCTTCCAGCCATCCTCTGCAAGTTCCTTGACGAGTTCATCATCCCAGCAAGGCCGTTTACGTACTGCCTTGTTTTGCTGCTTGCCAGGCCTTTTCAATAGGTATAAAATCTGGGGAGGAAGCACAGTTGAAGAAAGATTCCAGGCCATTATCCTCCTTCCAAGTACGGACGATATTCCTCTTGCTAGTGCCATGCCCTAAATCGTTATCCTCTTCAAGAACGAACCTCTGACACCCAGAACGAAGCCATTCGCCAACTATAGGCTCAAGAATCTGATCGCGATAGACCTGCAAGGTCATCTTTCCGTTGCTATTGCCCGGAACGTCGTACCAGACTAACGGCGATTTGAACTCGTAGCCAACAGCAGCCCACAACAATGTACACGGCGGAGGTCCTTTTCTTCAGGGGTTGGCTTTTCCAACAAACAATCTGGGTACTGGCGCTCCCAGGGCCGTCGAATCACCCATATCTTTCCTCCAGGGCCCCAGCCGAAGTGGCATTCGTCAGAGAAACGAATATGCCACCAGTCCTCCTTATTCGGGTACCTCTCGAGCATTACACGGCTGTATTCTGCTCGCCGCTCCTTCAATCTTGGTGATGTATACCTCTTCTCGCATGCAATGCACATACGGAAATTCAGATCTTTGACACTGCGGCATACGGTATCAGCGGAGACATCGATGTCGAGACCTGCAGCTGCTAACAAGGCGGCCCATGGCACTGTACGGCCGTCGAAGCCGTTCGAATCGATGAAGCGTTTGATGACGGCCAATTCTTCGTCGGAGATTTTCTTCTTACGCCCTCGGGTATCTGCAAATGCCGAATGGAAGGTACGGTCGCTTTTTTCTTCTGGTTCCGCAAGAGCGCGCCATCCAGAGTGGTAGCTGGCGCCAAAGAAGCGAAACACATCGCTCTTGAAGTGCGGGATTCGTCGAGATTCTAGATATTCGATTGTGCCCGGATGCCTGCCTTCTTGGGCGTCGAATAGTGGCTCTGACGGCTCATTTCGGTGTGTTTGACCGCTTCTGTTGTGAATGATTGCAGAGGGATGGGTCGGAAATGGGGGCTGCAAAGTGGGGTGTGTGGGGAACTGGGATTTGGGTGTGCCTTTTTTTGCGGGCGGGGAGCCCGGGCAAGAAGGCAGGACGGAGGCAGGACGGAGACTATCCGTGCTCTCGGGCCATATCCGATGATTCCTAAAGACAGTTTCGGCTCGGTTGTGGTAGAGTTCTGGCGCCCCTGTTCTGCTGCAATTAGCTGCAATTAGCTTCCTTACTGGCCGATGGCCTAACGGATGTTCCCGTGCCCAAATGCGGCAGGCAGCTCGAGGAGTGAAGACAAACCAGCTGTGACGCCGGAAACAACGTGTGCAACCTAGACAACGGTCCATGGCGCGGAAGAGTTCCCAGGAGCCGGAAGTGTCAGGCTGATCCAGCATTGCCGTGTTAGTCTGCATCCATAAGTGATGTCTAGCCAGGTCGTCATTGAGCCACCTCTTGGCGGATCCATAGTTGTCAATTACTTGCAGCGCAGCGTAGCGCGTCCTTTCCTAGTCCAGGGCCTTCGACGGTTGAGCAGGGCCCAACGGACTCGGGGGGGTGGGGGGGGTGGACGGAGCAGGCATTCCATCAGCCGAGAGGCACCTTTCCGGCACTGACTTTGCTGTTGAGATGACGTCTTTATCCAGGCAGAAGATGCCGTCGGCGTGAAAATCTGAGGACGCCAGGAGCGCTCTGCTTCTCCATGTTGTGCGGTAAGTTACTGGTCTCTCTGGTTGTCCGGGCAAGATGGCACGGTTGGTTTTTCTGCTGCCGAAGTCAAAATATCTGACCGAAAGCAACGAACAGGATGGATAACGCCCAGCAATAATTTGTTGGGCTTCGATTCAACAAGAAACAGCAACAGTGGCCCGGGTCCGTGTTGAAGGAAGGGCAAAGGAAAGTTGAAGTGGCGTTGCGAGGAAGATGGGGCTTGTGGGGGGCCCCGCAGCCAGGGGTTGGGGTACGGGTGCGGCATTCGGCATTGGAATCCCCACCGCCACGCCTGACGAACCACTATAACGCCGCCAAGCTGCAGGCGCGTGTTACTGTGTGGGGTGTTCCTTTGACACCTTCTCGAGACAACCTCGAACAGCGACCCGAGCCGCCCTATGTCCCATGCCACCCTCGACAAAGCGGACTTTCGCTGCCTCACAGCTCGACAGTGGGACGTGTACCCGGTCGAAGAGGAGAAAACCTGTCGAGGTCGTCGTCCTGAGCAGTGACAGAGAGTCGGACGGCTTCGAGGTCCTCCACGAGACACGCGACGTGATCGAAGTCAATGATGATTCCGAACAAGAAGCAACATCTCAAGAGCCTCTTCGGCTCTCCGGACGTCATTGCTCGCTGAGTGTGATTGACCAGCTGCAGCAGGATGCCTTCGCGACTTCAAGATGGACTTGTGCTTCGAATTTGAGACCCTTCTCCCAGCCCGAATCAAGAGCGAACCGTCCGAGAGCAAGCCGAGTTCGACCTATCTGCCGACCGTTGATGACAAGGACAATGGAAGGGGGCTCTTTGATGCATTGAGCCAGTGGCTGGGACAGGACAAGGCGTTGCGGTACACCGATCACCTCTACTACCGGCTCGACTCGAAATACTGCGAGAACGAGTTCCCTCCGAAAGTCTTTTCCACGCGGGACCGCGTAGTGATTGACACATTGAATTGGCTGACCGGGAAGCTGCCACTCGAGATCTACCTGGCGCGGTTTGGAAAGAGGAGACTGCGACCCGAGCCCGAGCTATCTCATCCGCTGCCTCGTTGACGTGGAGGGGCGTGAGCTGCTATGGGATATTCCGGTGGGAGAGCTCCAATGGGTGCAGGCGAGACTGCCTTCCCTGGCGGCGCAAGCTGCTGAGTGCGAGGTGGTGAGTGAACATCTGCCGCCCAAAGAGATAACGGATGCAGGGTGCTCATAATGCTTTCCCCAGGCGGTGCTGCTTGTTGCTCGTGATAGTTTGGTGGACTTCTTGACACGCTACGCCGAGGTCCCAGTTACATCGCCCCGACCCTACTCCCTTGACCTTCAGCAACTTGACCGGTTTCTGCGGTACCTCTGCCCCTTGATGCCCGACGATACCAAGCGCGATCGTCTTCTTCCCGCATTCAAGGATCTCTGCACCAGAGTTTGGCAGGTTGATGAGGCCAAAGGCCTTACGTGCTCCAAAGTACGACGATGTACGAGGTTCTTTTGGCGGTAGTGAAAGCACAGGAATATGACTTCCTTGAGCAAATCACTGCTCGACTCGGGGGCTCCCCTCCTCCCGGGTTCTTCAAGTGGGTAACGGACGAGGTGGTATCAGGTCGCCTCCCTCTGCAAAGTGTCGAAAAAAGGTGCGTGTTCTTGCTGTTTGTAATGATCCCGGCTAATAGCTTTGTAGCCTGCTGGCTGCGGCTCTCACGTCCACTTCAACCTTCGACAGCTGTCAGATTCTCCGCCAGATGCTCCCTCTTCGGGACGCCCAGACGGGGTGAGCAACTCCTTCAGCAGCTTCTACTAGCTATCTTGGACGACAAGGATATGGGTGGAACATGTTCTCGAGCTGGTGAGAGCTTGGCAGAGTTTACCTGCTCTCTCCTCGGCCCCGAAGCGCTGACTTCAAAGTGAGCTCTCTCTCTCTCTCCACCAGAGCCACTCTTGCTATTCTAACATGTTGCGGTCCTCAGGCTTTTACCGGTTGTGGAAAGGAATGCAACACACACATCCTTCTGCTCGGGGTCGTGAACGGCATCCGCCACGTCCGCACGAAGCATCCTTCCCAGAACCCGGTTCTTGGCGGGCTTTTCAAACAGCTAGCCAAACGCATCGTCGATTCCCTTGTCGTCTCGAAGCTTTTCCAGAGAGGGCCTCACATGGGACCCCTGGAAATCCAAGGGTTGCGATTGCGTTCGAACTCTGTTTGCGTCATCGGACGCATCAGGGGCGGTTGATTCCGCAGAGCTCGCCGACTTTGCTTCGGATATGTTGACCGAGAGAGCAGACGGCCTGTTGGGCTGCTTCATCCTCAGAATTGTTGCTGATGCTGGATCCTTCAAACCACCACAGTTCACGTCGCTTTGGCTGCCTTTCTTGCGCCATCTCATCCGGGTCCTCGGGAAACACTGTGTCCCGTTATCTTCGCCTCGATACCGTCACCTTTTCACCGCCATTATGGACGCTTACCTTGCCCGTTGCGTCGGTACGCTGCAGCGGTGTGACACCCAAATTTCGGGAGGTGTACTGCATGTGCCGCATCTGCCGCCTGTTCAACCTGTTCCTCAAAAGCAGCGTTTCCGCCGCCACCTTCACCTCCTTGAGTCCGTCAGATATGCATCATATCAAGCGCTATTTGGTACCTTATGGCCATAAAAGCTACCGCTGCCAGTTCACCTTGGCAGCTGACTCCGTTATCGTATGGAAAGAGGAAGAGGTCGATTACAACAGTTATGAAGTCTGGTGTGCCAAAATGATGAAGGGAGGGCTCAGCTTCTGGAGTTAAACCCGACGGTAATGCGGGAGATTCTCGACGACAAGGATTTACTGCCGGATCTACGACCCCTCGCCTAATCAAGCCAACAAAGAGACCATCCCCGTCCCGGTTGAGTGCTTGGAAAAAACGCACCCGACCGCCACCTCTGCCCCTGAACTGGCAGTCTCGACGTCATCAAGGCTACCACAAAGCTCGGCCCCTGCCCCTCAGAGCAGTTTACCCTCTCAGTCCTATCAAGGGTTACGGTCCGACGCCCACCACCGTTTCTTCGGCTCTCTTTGCAACGTCGAGGCCGGCCACCAGCTTGGCCCCTACTCCTCACTTGGCCAGCAGTGTATCTGCGGTGGGAAACAGGGGACGATTGTCAGCACCGATAACTTCTTCCCATATGGATTCAGAAAGTCCAGGATACGATCTTTTCGCATCGGAGCTTGGCGCGCGCCTATCCAAGTTGTCTTCGTTCGCCACACCACGGCTCGATTGCCGCTTCGATCAAGAGGCAGTGGGAAGCCTTGCCCGATGCAGGCAAGGAGTATTACGAGAAAAGGCTGCCGTTTCGCGCACTCCGAGAACGGTCACGGCAACCGCGGCTGGTGTTCCCTTCAATCCTCACAAAGACCGGCTGCGGCCACGCCACAGCCTTCGACCTCCAGCGCACTGGTCCCAGTTTCGCCTCAAGAGCCCCGAATTCAAGCGCGACCGAGCATTGCAGGCGGACGGGACATGCCCGGCAGCAGATGGGGAAGACAAGGACCGCCCTCCTTGACACCCACGCCGCGCACCATGGTAGGACAGACCTTACCCTCCTCGCCGTCATCTCGTGTCTTTGGCGCTGTTTCTTCGAGCCGACTTAATCTCCAGAGCGACGAGGCAGGGCTCTCAGAAGAAGATCAAGGCTGAGAGTGCCCTTCAACCGCGCCCTCAAGAAATCTCGGGCGACAGGTCGTAGAGATTGTTGACCTGACAGGAGATGACGACTGATGGAGCCTGGAGTGGCTGGATTCTTTGTTTGGATATCGTCGGGCTGCACCTGCACATGCAAGCCCTGGCCAGATGTTCACGATACCCCTGTCTTGTCCTACCAATGTTCAATCATCGATGTGTCGCATGTCGGTTTGCTTGGTCCCCCAGCATGTGGGGCTGAGCTGAAGCTGTTGGTGAATGGTTGCATTTGCCGCCACGGTGAGCTGCAGGCGGCTGCCTCAAGCCGTACTTTGCTGTACTCAGAATCCCTTGAGAACCCAGAGTAAGTCGCACGTGGTCTTGAGCAGCTTGTCTCTGGCGTCTGTTCTGACAAGCTCATAGACGACCTGATGGCCTGACGACAGTTCAAGATTGAGAGTCTTGCACCGCCGTTCCTTCAAGGTCTGGTCGGGCTCATGGTCAGCCGCCCAGGGGCCCCCGTCTCGGGTGTGTGGGGCGACGGGCGCGCCGGGGTGCATCGCGCCCGGGACTTGCGGCCGCTCACGATGGCATTGGCGCCAAGGCCACCCACCACTCAGGGCACGGGTGTGCCACCCCTCGACGTTCCCGTGCCGCAGGCTGCTGCCAACGGTAGCAGCCTGCTGATTCAAAATCGCAGTCCCAGCCCAGCCTGAAGTTCTTCGTGCCTTTCCTCTAGATTAACAGCAGCAGCGAGTCTCGCCGCCGTCGTTAACGTTACCTACCGCGCGATTCACGACAAGACCAGTTCCTGTCGCACCGAGTTCGAGTCCCGTTACAACAGTCCATTGCAACCATGACGGTAAACTCGCCACTGAGAGCTCCAAGGAGGCCATGGTCACCAAATCCAACACGCCTGATCCTGAGGTCGGTATGTGTCGCTCCGATAGCAGCACCCCTTTCAAAGGCCTCTCGGGAAAGTTGGAGTTTAATAAAAACCTCGAGGTTGAATCCATCCACTGCCATCGGGAGCAAGCCATGGTATATCCTGAAGGCAAAGGTGGGCAAACAATGCCTGCCGGGACAGCCTCGCATCGCTTGGACCGGCGTCCTCGACCAGGCACGTCCGACGAGGACCCTTTACTCAAGTACCTGAAGCGGAACCACGAGACGGAAGCCCTCGATGGGCTCCTGCCATTCATGCGGTACATCTTTGTGCAGACGCCCTCTTGGCAACATATCAAGCCGTTACACCATCAGAAGTCCCATGCGCGAGAGGTCAAAGTTACCGAAAGCCCTGGCTTGCACTTGGTCTGGTACTACGAGATGATGTTCATCAAACCCATTCCGGCCTACTTCTACTCGGGGGCGTTCTGGACCTACATCGAGAACATCGAAAATAAAAAACCCAAGACGCCCAGGAAGTCCGGCAAGCCCCAGGAGCAGAGAAACCCCTTCTCAGCGCCTGCCTCGGCTTCATGCGCAGCTACTACCAACTCATCCAGTACGAGATCGATTTTGAGCTGGCATGCGAGATGCGGCTGATTCCAAGAAAGGGTGACGGCCAGCTTCCGACCTACGAGGAGTGGTGCGAGTTCATTGAGCAGTTCAGCCAAGTCAGCGACCACTACGTCAACCGCCGGTACCACTACGGGGAGCTCCGCCTCACGCGCATCAACCGCGCCGCCTTTCTGTTTAGGGGCAAGTTGGCCTACTGGCACATCTACCCGCAGTGGGGCTCCTTCCTCGAGCACACCCTTGCCCCGATCATCACCCTCTTCGCCGTCTGCTCGGTCGTTCTCAACTCGATGCAGGTCGGATGGCTGCCATGGATGCCAAAGACCCAGTCGGGCTGTGGTCAGAGTTTGTGAACGCCTCGCTGTGGTTCCCTGTCGCCGTCATGATCAGCATCGCCGTCGTGCTTGGTATCGCGTTCCTTGGGATGACCATCATGGGCGTGGTGGATCTGTGGCATGGTTCCTACGTTCGAATGAAGAAGAAGCAAGGAGACCCGGATGCAGCCAACAAACAGAGCCACGGTATGATCTGGTGATCACTGCCTGCTCTGCCTGTCGTTATGACCCAGACACATGGTTCTGATGGCTCGGTTGTTCTCATGATGACACGCTCCGCCTTTGGAGACACGACCCATCCCTGCGACCGTACTGGAACCACACGCATTTGTCGACTCGGTTTCCCACGTCCGCACGCCTGATGCTGAACCGCTTGCCGATCATCACGCACACACACGCCCGAGTGGCGAGCAACAACCGAAACGAAATGGTTTCCGCACCTCCCCGAAAACCTCTTCAACTCCCGCTAAACGACCTCCTCTCCTACCAACCCGCTTGCGCAACCACCTCGCTCCCGTAAATTCCCCGCACTCTCCTGTCTCTCGACCTGTCCCTCACCCTATTGACGATCACCTTCTCCACTTGCATGTCTCTCGTTGATGTCCGAGAGGCGGACCTGGAGGGTCGGGTCTAGGGATGATGGCCGCAACACCGTTTCTGCTCGGTCATTCAGACGGGTTGTGATGGCAGAAGGCGCACGCTTGCTCCAGAGCCGCTGCGTTGGTTCGTTACCTTAGATGACGCGGGAAACTTCGAGATTTGAGTGAGGAGGGCGTCTACGCCCGTCTATTTCTCCTGCAAGCAGAGACAACAGCTCGAGCGTGGTTGCGTCTAATCCGATCTCATTCACTCCGACATCAGAAGCAAAGCAATAATCCCCGGGGAACATCGAGCCAACATCCATCCGCGTTACTTGAGCTTAGCTTGGCTTGTATGCGGTCCCGCCCACCGAGAGAAGGGAAGGGGACGGGGAAGGCGGGGGCGCCTGGCTGGGAGATGGTGCGTGTTGCCACGCTTCTCCGCATCGCCGGACTAGAGGGAAATGTGTCGACTGGTGCTTGTTGATACCTTCCTGGAATAAATTTTCTTTTTTGGCGCTCGTTTAATAGCTTATGAGTTTGTTGGCGTTGATGGGTTGTTTCGCTGTATCTTCGGTTCTTGGAAAGGGGGGGTTTTTGGCTACAGATGGAGGCTTGGATCTAACCATTGGATACCTGAGCTGTTGATGCTTTGTTTTGCGGTGTTTGGAGACATTGGAACTGCTTGTTTCGTCCATTGTTAGATTCCCTTGTACGATTCCTTGTACGGCGAGACGATTTCCCAACAACCGACTTTCGGTCAGCCCGTATCCTGGTGACATGTGCCACGTTGAACTGGATTAGGCAAAGTTGCCTCCTCGGACTTATGTCGATGTTTGCACTGCAGCCGTTCGTATTCTGTTCCCGCCCGGGTGAAGTCAACTGAGCATACTTAGGTCGCATCTGGCTGCTGGACAATCCGCCTGGAGGTCCGCCCTGCCAAGATTGCATCACAGTGTTTCCTCAAACCTGGATAGAAAGTGGAGAGGCGGAGAGTAATGCCCAACCTTCCCAAGTCGAATTCCGTGGCAGGCCGGTTTATTGGGCTCATCGACGGTCAGATGTGCTTTCGTATAAAAGTCTTGTGCATCATGCACTCTGTCGTATCGCGGATCGGATGGAACATCGCGTGCGGTAGTGGCGAGTGCCTTTGATGATCTCACTTGGATTCCATTGGCACCGAAGGATCCATCAGGCGATGATCGGCAGCGACGCGGGGGTGTCAATGGCCGACGATAAAAGACTGCTCACCTCCCAGTCTTGCAGCACCAAAGCCATCTTCCAGCATTAGCTCAAAGCACCATCATTACTCCAGCGTCACCCACCGCAAAGCAGTCCAAGATGAAGCTCCTCCTAACCCTCAGCCTGGCAGCAGCTGCCACCGCCCTCCCCGCCCAACAGGCAAGACGCACCACAACAAGCCCCTCCCAATCCAAAGGCTTCCGCCTCATCGCCCACCTCACTGACCCTTCGCACGACCTCAACCCGCCCGTCAACGGCTGGGCCTCGGCACAATCCACACCGGCGCGGGCCAGAACGCCGCCGTCTTCTCCGAACCCTCCTCCTACAGCCGCATCTTCTACCAGAACGGCACCGCCGAGCAGGTCGCCTCCCGCCAGACCACCATCGTCACAGACAGCGGCACGCCGCCTTTCCCATCGAGTCTCATCACGCAGGGCGCAGGCGAGCCGCCCAGGATTGTGGATATCAGTGTTGGAGAGGGGACGGCGAATGCGGTGGTGGAGAAAGAGAATGAGGGAGGGCCGGTGCGGTGAATGGCCTGGGGGAGGGGAGTTTATGGCGTGCAAGGCGGTCGTGCCGTATTATCAGACGGAGTATGTCACGCTGCAGTATTTGTATGGGGAAGGGGGGAAGGTGCCCGAGGGGTGTGTCAGGATTGAGCTGGTGCCGGAGTGTGCGGTGTTAAATGAGTTACCCGAGGGGAGCCTGTCGAGCCATGAGTTTGCGGTGGACGTTGCTTGTGTCGGGGTGTGAGAGGGCATGGAGATGGTGATGGGGATGGGGATGGTGATGGATAGTGGTTGTGAGTTTGGGCTACAGTAATCAGGTACGCATGCACAATATTCGACGAGTTCTGTGGCTCTTTTATGTATTCTTCCTGGGCATCTTTTGGGTGAGTTTTGGGTGACATGGGGGCCAAGCCAAACCCCTGTCGGGCCCACCATATCTACTGCCTCGGCGAGCGACTGCAACTGCCCAGGCTCCAGCCAGCTTGCTGATCTCTTTGCCTGGATTAGGAAGTTGCAAACCCAAAACTTCCTTCCTGCCTTCCGACCTTCCACTTTTGCTGACAACACGCGTTCTCTGTCCCATCCGGAGCTCGGTACCGGGGAAAATCAACTGGGCTGCGGTGACGAGGGACGGGCGAGAGCCGAAAGGGCAGTCGGCTCAAGAGAGGCCTCGCCCCGGTGTTGAAGTCAAGGTAAGTGATCTTCCTCGTTCTCCTCACTTTTCAGGTTTTGAGACTTGTAAACTGGGATGGCACTACTTCGAGGACTGGCAGTGGGCGTCGCGTGCCTTGTCCAGCTCGTGGCGGCTTCAATGGCCGATTCCGGACTTCCTTGACGCTCAGGGACTTCAAGGAGCAGGTGAGTCCACACAGGAACCTCAATAGACCAGATCTCTGACATCTAGTTCAGCTCGCAAGACGAGAGCTGGAGGAGAGCGCCCTTGCAACCAGGGACCTTGAGGAGCTGTATCCAGCTCGCACTCTTCAGGTCCCCGTCGACCATTTCCACAATGACTCTCTTTATGAGCCGCACTCCAGCGATACCTTCCCCTTGCGGTACTGGTTTGACGCCAGCCACTACAAGAAGGGCGGTCCTATCATCGTGCTCCAGGGGGGCGAGACCAGCGGCGTGGGTCGGCTACCCTTCTTGCAGAAGGGCATCGTCGCCCAGCTGGCCGAGGCCACTCATGGACTCGGCGTCATCCTCGAGCATCGGTACTATGGGAAGAGCTACCCTACGTCCGACTTCAGCACGGAGAACCTGCGCTTCTTGACGACAGACCAGGCCATTGCAGATATGGCCTACTTCGCCCAGCATGTCAAGTTCGAGGGGCTTGAGCACCTCGACTTGACGTCGGCAAAGAACCCCTACATCGCCTATGGCGGGTCCTATGCCGGAGCGTTCGTTGCCTTCCGCGAAAGCTGTACCCGGACGTCTACTGGGGTGCCATCGCCTCGTCTGGCGTCCCTGAGGCGATCTACGACTACTGGCAGTACTACGAGGCCCACCGCCTCTTTGCCCCCAGGGACTGCGTCGTCGCCACCCAGAAGCTCACGCACATGGTCGACAACATCCTCATCGGCAAGAAAGACACGGAGTATGTGCAACGCCTGAAGACGGCCTTCGGCCTGGGCAACCTTACCCGCAACGACGACTTTGCCTACACCATTTCGGTGGGCATCGGCGGTCTCCTGGGTCTTAACTGGGATCCCGCCGAGAACAGCACCGACTTCGGGTATTACTGCAACAACATCAGCTCCAACGCCCTCCTCTACCCGAGCGCCACCAGTCTGCGGGCCGAGGCTAAGGCTCTCCTCCAGGCCGGCGGATACGGCAAGGAAGCAGACAAACTCACCAACCAGTTGCTCAACTACATCGGTTACGTCAACGCCACCGTGGTCCAAACCTGCCAGGGAAAGGTCCCAGGACTCGTGCTTCACCAGCTACAACACCACCTTCTACCAGCAGGACGACCTCAAGCAGGACTGGCGGCTCTGGGCGTACCAGTACTGCTTCGAGTAAGCCCCTTCTCCCCATTTCTTCTACTTCCACCGTTACTGATTCCTTCTCTCAGATGGGCTTCCTCCAAACAGGCCCGGCGTCCCGCACAGCCAGCTCCCCCTCATCTCCCGGCTAATCGACATCGACTTCCTCTCGGTTGTCTGCCGCGAAGCCTTCAACATCACGAAACCCGCTCAGTCGAGCGCATCAACAAGCACGGCGGCGTGCACATCAGCTACCCGCGGCTGGCGCACGTCGACGGCGAGTGGGATCCCTGGCGGTACGCCTCGCCGCATCGCATCGGGCTGCCCCCGCGCAAGAGCACCGTCAGCGAGCCGTTCATCCTGATCGACGATGCTGTGCACCACTGGATGAGAACGGCGTGTTTGCGAACGAGACGCGGCCTGGATTCCCGCCCAGGCCGGTGGCGGAGGCGCAGAGGGCGGAGGTCAAGTTCGTGAAGGCGTGGCTGGAGCAGTGGAGGAGGAGAAGTGTAGGGGTGGAAGTGTTGTCGTCCGTGAGCGGATACTAACTTTGAGCAGCAGGTGCGATCGAGGACGGGTTGGAGGATCTATGAGTGACTCGGGGGATGAATTTGGAAGGAAAATGCAAATCAGGGGCAGCGCTAGAGATACGGCGGTAATCTGAACAGGAACTCAATTGAACAGGGGTATCTATCTACCATTCCAACCGGTCATCACAAACAAGACGCACGTCAAACTGCTCTTCTCCTTTCACACCTTACCGCCAGAGTTGCACTTGGCCACGGCGGCCCTCAAGTCGACAATCATGCCCGGCGGGCCCTGCCGAACACACGGATGGGACCTCGAGACACATTGGCGACGAACTCGTCGAGCACGGCCGTCACGTCCGGTCTGTGTCCGTGCCCGCTCCGGACCGAGTCCGAGTCGTCTTCCGACTCGGTCCGCCCCTTCTCGTCTGTCACCTTCATTTCCTTGGATGCCACCGGCAGCTGCTCGGCCGTGATGTATGTCCGGATCTGCACCCCATGGGCGGCACCCAGCCTGCGTAGCTCATCCATCTCATGCTCGACCCATTCCAGGTCCTGTTGCCGCTTGGCCGCCCAGACGAGATCAATCTTCCGGCCGGGACTGACTCTGCCCCTGACCAAGCGCAGCAGCACCGGAAGGACATACGTGATGCCAGTTCCGCCCGCCACGCACAGCACAATTGACGTCCTGCGTCAAGCCTTCCATCACATTCTCTCCGTACGGCCCCTGCAGAATAACAGGCGTGGTAACCCCCGCTCCTGTCGACTCAGCCATCTTTGTGGCCAACACGCCCGCAACCTTCCTCGTCTCGCCCCCTTTTGCCCTAAACACATACGAGTGCTTCACCCTCCCTGCGTCCCCCACGTCTGGCAGCGAAAGCGGCGTAAACGGGTGACTCTGCCACACGCTGCCTTCGGCAAAGCACAAAAAGAAATGCTGCCCCACCGCCCTGGCTTTTGCACCATATCAAAGTCCATCCTGACCACATCCCCGTGCTGGTCATCCTTCCAAAGCCTGACTTCAGCCTTAACCGCCGCAAAGCCAAACCTTCCCTCCTCCTGCATATACCCGTAATGCAGCATCCCCATCCTTACCAGCCTTGCCAAACGGTCCGCCCCCCACAGCACCAAGCCCGGCACAAGGAAACACTGCAGCTGCTGCCAATGTCCGATCAACGCGCCAATATACACCATCGCCAGCACGTAGTGCGCCTTGCGGAAGAACTCATACCCCGTGACGCGGTCAATCACAACCTGCCACGTGCAAATCCACAACAGCACCAACAGCCCCAGCGCGACAAAACCCCAGATGGCGTACGTCTGCGCCACCCACGCGTTCCACACCGCCGGCTGCGGCTCGTACAGCCACGCCTCCACCAGCACCCACCCAGGGTGTGCAGGAGCGACTGGAGCAGGATGATGTACCCCGTCCAGCGGTGCAGGAAGAGGAAGCTGGTGTAGGGGACGCCGGTGAGCAGGCTGAGCATGTTTTCGCGGCTGGCGAGGAGGATGGACAGGGGTGTAAGAGCGTAGGCGAGCACGCCGACGCGGTCGGCCCACGGCCCAAGGGACGTGCGCGTGTTGTGCACGGTTGGGGCTGGTTTTTGATAGGCGTTATCCATGTGGCGTAGACGATGCCGAGGAAGGACCAGAGGGTAAGAGGCTACCAGGATGGAAAGGATGAGGAGCTGGAGGCGGGTGACGCGGCCGAAAAGGGGGCGCAGGAGAGGGGGGTGGTGGGGAGAAGGTGAGCGCGAGCCGTGGTGGTGAAGGCGCGGTAGGCGCGGGCGAGGGAGGATTGGGGTGGTTGTTGGCGCTGTTGCTCGGATTCGGAGTTATTACATCGAGACAGCTGGGCGATCAGGTCGTCGTGTGGTTCTCGAGAGGGGAAAAGCCGTCGACTGAGGGCCCAGACGAAGAGGATCCCGAAAATGGTCAGCCAGAAAAAGCCCGTGTAGATCATCCCCCTGTCGTGGGCCTCATAGACCACGTCGAGATAGGCGCACGACCCCGGGTCGTTGGTGCATGGTATCGCGCGGTCGGCGTAGCCCCAGTGTGGTTCGAGGGAGGCGGCCTCGGAGAAGTTCTGGATGTGGCGGGGCGTGAGCGCCATGGCGGGCTCGAAGGTCCGAGGGACGATATCGACCGGCCTAGGGGTTCATCGAGTGTGAGCGGGAAGGTCGTCAAGGTCAGGGCCAGCGGACAAATCTGGCGTTGAAGAATTGATCGACGTTCACGACCATGTGGCGACCAAGGAGTTATAAGACACGGTCAACTCGGCTACTCCCGCCGCCCCCGGCCTGCGTCTCGGGAGCTAGACTCCGAGCGTCCCTCGTGCTGATTCATTGTGGATTCGGTGGGTTGGGTTTGCCAAGCGTTCGGTCATGGTGGAGTTGGCGGTGGGTGGGTGAGGTTGGGGTTGGATTTGAGCACATTTGAGTGCGGACGCGGCAGTTCGAGGCTGGAACTGGGAAGGAACCAATCGCAGGCGCTGCCGAGAAGCGAAACGTTCTCAAATCCAACACCGATGTCATTCTCGGGGTCTGCTTTCCGAAGGAGTTGCTTGCTTCCGTCTTCCATCGCGTTTTGGCTCACGATTGTTGTCAATCGAGAAATGAGCATCTTTGAGCACGTTTCTTGCATCAGTGGGACTCGATGCGCTGGACCCGGACCGGCCCTCCAGCGACCCAATCGCTGCGTTTTGCGCTGATCCCGGAAGCTGGGCCGCCTGATAATGTGCCCCGCGCGCCTTCTTGGCGAGGGGCTCCTGAACTCATGTGGAAGGCTGGTTCCGATTCTGGCGCATTCCTGCTCATTGCAAGCGCCTGTGACCCACTCGAAGCGGGAGGCTGTTGGCGGCACTGCTGCCAACAAGGCTCGTGAAACAAAACCGTGCAACACCGCCGACGGATGAGGAGAGACTTATGCGAAGGTATCGGATATGGCAGCAGAGAGTATCCGCCTCTTGGAGCAGTTATAGACGTCAACGACCCCAGGAGATCATTTTCTCCGGCGAACACTTGAGACTCTGCACCAAATACAGCCGGATCGCACCCACATCGACGACAACTCACGCAGACGACCTCAACTTGACCTACCGCTCTGGCAGGTTTGCACCGCTCAATTACATCCCATCAGCTGCCTCCACCGTCGCACTTTGCTTCCCTGAACCGATCCTTCGGTAGGCGGCTGAAGTTCGAACCACTGCCGTTCCCGCGTCGCAGCCGGCAGCCCTCATCCCGAGAATACCACCACACTCATAGCCGGCAAAATGGACCACGGCAACCACGGCTCCGGTGACTCTGGGCCAGCATGCAAGATCTCGGTACGTCCAGCTGCCCCCTTTCCTCAACCCCGCAAGTCCACTGACCTCCCTTGCAGATGCTGTGGAACTGGTACACCATCGACGCCTGCTTCCTCTCCTCCTCGTGGCAAATCACCCAGCCACGGCGCCTTCGCGGCGACTTGCATTGGCGTTATCCTGATGGTCATCGTGCTCGAGGGGCTGCGGCGGCTGGGTAAGGAGTACGACGAGCACATCCAGCGCGAGTTCGCGGCGCGCGTGGCGGTCATCGCCAAGGGCGGGATCGTCCCGGCGTCGCCTGTGGCTGGGGGTTCGAGCTCCTCCCCAGCCTGCGCCGCCGCGGGTGGTGGAAACGGCGCAACCGGGGCTGGGGAAGCGCTGCTCCCGCAGACGGTAACCTTCCCGCGTCGCCGCTGCAGCAGTTCGTGCGCGCACTCATCCACGCGGCGACGTTCGGGCTGGCGTACATCGTGATGCTGCTCGCCATGTACTACAACGGGTACATCATCATCTGCATCTTGATCGGCGCGCTGCTGGGCAAGTTCCTGTGCGACTGGATGACCAAGACGGTGGTCATTGGGACCGGCGAGGGCACGGTGGTGGTGAATAAGAGCGGGAATGGAGGGGTGGGCGTGGTAGATGAGCCTACGGTTTGCTGTGGTTGAGGTTGAGAGAAAGGAGGGGGGGAGAGTGAATGGGAGGAGGTAATATTGGAATGCTTTAAATGACTGATACCCCGATACGGAGAATTGACTACAGATTTTGAAGCTCTTGGTCTTGCTTTAGCTGCTAGAGACCCATTCGACCGCCGCTGCCGCCTTTGCGATCTCGTCTGCCAGTGAGAGGCTGGTTTGGTACGCCTTCCTCTCTCCTGGGGCGTGCTGATGGTCACGGTTCCACTCGACCACCTCCTGCACCATGCCTTCCAGCGTCGTCAAGATGCCGGTGTATCCGAGTCCTCCGTCTCTGACGGGCTTGCTCGCCACAGCGTTCGAGCCGACAAGGTGGTGCAGATGCTAAAAATGCCCGGCTTGAGGTGTTTTCGCGTCGCCCGTGGGCTCAGGCAGGAACCGCCGCAGGAAGGGATACTTGACCAGCGCGAGGGAGTACCATTCGATGGGTACGACAGCAGGACCATGAGAATGGGCTGGAGAGTCAAGGTCCGGAAAGGGGTGGCGGCCAGCGTCTTGACCAGGAAATACAGGTCACTGTACGCGATGGGGGGGTTCGGGTCCGTGACGACGAACGGACGCCCGGCTTGCGGTGATGAGGCCGACTCGGGAGAGGCGAGGATAGCCTCAAAGTCGAGGTGCGCGATTGCGACGTTGATACCGTGGACGAAGCTGTGCACGATGTGAGACGTCCACCTGCTTCAAGTCAGCACCTCCCCTCCACCAACCTCGGATAAAGTACTCACGTCGGCAACACCTCCTTTGCCAACGCCCCTCCCACCGTGTTATCCGTCGGGTTCCCATACACCCCATTCGCAGGCCTCACACACCCCGTCCTCATGCCCTCCGAATTCGCCTCGCAAACGATCCTCTCCGCCCTGGCCTTCGAAGCAGGGTAATTTGCATAAAACTCGTCGTGCTTCCTCAACGGCTCGAAGAAATCCCTCTCATCCAACACCTGCCAGTGCCCCCTCGGCCACCTCTTCCTCCCAAACCAAGGGACCATCCTCCAGGGTGCCATCCAGAGGCCCACGGGCCTGATACTGATACTCGCGCTCGTCGTCGACACCAGTACATCCGCCCCTGCCTTCCTTGCCGCCTCTACGACGTTCTCCGTTCCCCGGACATTCACAGCCTCGCAGAATCCGGCCACCAGCTTTGACCTGTCCGAGGGAACAATCACGGCGGCGGTGTGGAAGACGGTTAGCGGGAAGCGTGCGACGGAGGGGTGCCAGGGGGCAGAGAAGGCGGCGAGCGTGGATGAGCGGGAAGATGTCCGCCTGGACGAAGGGATGGAGGCGCAAGCGGCGTTGGAGATCATGTCTGGGCGGTTGGGGCGGCGGAAGTCGACGATGCGGATGGCGGAGGGAGGGTGGCCCCGGGCGAGGAGTTGGAGGACGATGTAGCCGCCGACGAGGCCTGGGCGTCTTTGTTAGGATCTTCGGAAAGGGTGGATGTGTCGGGGTGTGGCCGGGTTGGGGCCGGGTGGGTGGCTTTCTGTATGCTCGGGGTGGCACCGGGTGTTGGAGCGGGGCGGGACTCACCAGAGCCGCCGGTCACAATGTACCGGCGTTCGAGCTTTGGGGGCAGGCGGTCGGCATAGCTCTCAGTGGTTATCGGGTTCTCTTCCAGCTTGTGATACGCCTCACGCAGCTGCTTCTCCGTCCATCTTTTCGGGGCGAGCTGTTTTACCTCATCTGGCGTGCCCAGCAGCAGCTGGTTGAGGCGCACTAAGTACGCCACCAGAAGTACGATGACGATGGCAGCCGCTGAGAGCAACAGCTGTTCAATGAGATGATCCAACATATTCACGCAATCTCTCACGCAGCACGTGGCTGCTGCAGGTTCATCACATGTCAACCATGCAGTTCGTGGGGTAAGGGTGAGAGAAACAAACTGTCCTGAATTTCTGTGGGAGGGTTCATGCGACGCAATGCAACAATCCCAAACAGGCCGGACTCCGAGAGCTGTCTGTTCTTCCGAGCTTCCCGTTCCGTCATTGACGACTTCATAGCTCACCCCTCCCCTTGTCTCATCTAGTCTCTCTCATGCATCTCAAGACGAACGAGTATCATCCTTAAAGTTTCTTACAGCTTTTCAGAGATTTGGCATGAAGCAGTAGGTGGTTGCTCCGACACCGTTGGCGTCTCGTTGTCCGACGACAGCGAGCCCGCCAAGAGACCCCGCATCAAGAACCCCTGCTCTTTGCTCAAGCACTCCGACTTACAGTACTCCAAGGATCAAACATGGCCAAACCGTCGTATCTCGTCCGCCTCGAATCCTCGGCTTCCCAACATTCTTCTCCTGCCAATTTTGTCATTTCTGTTATCCAATTCTGGATTGAGGTGGAAGATAGGATCATGGGGATCACGACACCGCATTATCGGTGAAGCCATGGTTTATCCCCGACAGAGCGAGAAGCTCCACCGTTCTTATCTCCATCGAGTCCACACACAGAAACCACCACGGGAAGGCACGGCATCGTCGTCCCGCGCAGCCATGATTCAGAAACAGTTATCCCACAGCCACGCGCTGACCCCACAGCACATGATGAGGCAGCCCGGGGTTTTTTGTCCCCCGGACGATAAGTCTTCTGGGAACCAATGACCACCGACGCCAGCGACGCCGAGATGTGCCGGTCATCCACATCCATGGGCTCGGTAACAACGTCCAAGCCGATAAGTTAACGCCGCCAAGTCGATCAAAGATATCGTTGACACTTCGATCGTTATCATCGTATCCGTAAGCGATCACCAGCCGGCACTACCATGGATGCTCTAAGCCATTCAGCCGTCTCAATCTGCGAACACCATCTGGGCCTTGTCATCGAATTTCGAGGAATTCGTTCCTTTGAGGCCTGACCCGAGCAAAGATAAAGATGGGCTGCCGGTCACAAGTCAACGCTCTCGGACTGACCGTCAGACTTTGTACCTTCCCCACTGGTTCTTTTGGCTGAGCTTCTTGGATTCTGGTTCTGGAAACTGCGGCCCTCTCCATGGCGCCCTCAGAGAGAAAGGCGGCAACTCGCTCGCTGAGGTACTCAATCCTCGCTATTCTCACGAGCCTCTCAGCCACCTCAGCCAGCCTCGCATCAACTGGCCTATCAGTCACCCTCAACGATGTCCCCTACTTCGTTTCGCCCTTCTCCGCTGGAAAAGTCGATGTCCAAAGACGGTCACTCGATAAAGTACCGGACGTCGTCGGCTTCAAGCCCGTGACCGTTGTCAAAGACCGCGTGCCCCGCTCAGACATCTCGCAACTCTTGTCCAACTGGACCGTCATCGACGATGTCTACCAGCCAGCCTTCTCTGAAGCCATCTTTGTGGCCGAAACTAGGGGTGGCAAGCGGCCCAGGAGCCCGGATGTCACCGAGAGACACATATTCCCCGGTGTTTCTTCCTCCATTATCTCGCTCAAGAACACCAAGATCCCATCCGGGCCATATTTCCTTGAGGTCGCCTCCGGCTCCTTGTACCCGGTCTATCGCCTGTACGAGGACTTTGCGGGTGCCTTTACCGAGCCCCTGATTCCGACCCCTGACGGCAAGTTTCAGCCAATGTCCGCCAAAATTCCTGGCTCTTCATCCCTCACTGTCGGCGTCCCTTCGAGACTGTACTTCACCAAGACCGCTGACAAGCCACTCGCTGGTGTCCGCCTCGGTGTCAAGGACATCTACCGCCTAGCTGGGGTCAAAGGCTCCAACGGCAACAGGGCCTGGTACAATCTCTACCCCGCCAGCAACGTCACCGGGCCGGCCATCCAAAGACTCATCGACGCCGGAGCTCAGATCGTCGGCCTGCAAAAGACGTCGCAGTTTGCTAACGGCGAGTCTGCCACCGCTGATTGGGTCGACTACCATGCCCCCTTCAATCCGCGTGGCGATGGCTATCAGGACACATCATCCTCATCTTCCGGCGCCGGTGCTTCTGTCGCCTCATATGATTGGCTTGACATTGCCATCGGGAGCGACACTGGTGGCAGCATCCGCGGGCCTGCTGGCGTCCAAGGACTGTTTGGCAACCGCCCATCGCACGGCTTGGTCTCACTCGACCACGTCATGCCACTTTCCCCAACGCTGGACACTCCCGGCTTCCTGGTGCGCGATCCTTACATCTGGGAAGCCGCCAACGCGGCCCTCTATGGCAGGAACTACACGTCGCTCGCGACGAAGAAGCCCAGGTACCCCAAGAAGATCTACACCATCGGCTTCCCCACTACAGCCGATACCCCGGCGGCAAAGATGCTCGTCGACTTTGTCAACGCCGTTGCCAAGTTCGTCGCCGGCAACGTCACCTCGCTGAACCTCTCCAACGAATGGGCCGCCACCAAGCCTGCCGAGGCAGGCAACGTCACGCTGAACCAGCTGCTCAACACTACCTATGCGACCATCATCACCAAGGAGCAGACCGCTCTCGTCCGCGACCCTTTTTACCGTGACTATGCCGGTACGCTCCCCTTTCCCTTCTCCCTCACCCGTCCACCCCTCCCCTCCCACCCCTCCTCCCACGCCAACACGCAGCCACTAACCGTATATAAAGCCGCCCACGCAAACCGTCGCCCCTTCGTTAACCCCGTCCCCCTTTCTCGCTGGGCCTACGGCGACTCCCTCCCCGCCTCCGCCCTCTCCGACTCCCTGGCCGCCAAATCTCTCTTCATGTCATGGTTCAACACCCATATCCTGCCTCCCTCGCCCGACCCGCTTCAATGCTCCTCCTCTCTAATCCTCTATGTCGCCTCTCAGGGCGGCCAAAACCCGCGCAACACGTACAGAAGCGTGCCCGGTGTTCCGTTTGGCTTCTCGTCCGGGAGGATAAGCGTGTTTGCCGAGGTGCCGGATTCGGTGTTCCCTGTCGGCGAGGTGGGCGGGTTTAGCGAGATTACGGGAGTCGAGGAGCAGTTGCCCGTCGCGGTGGATGTATTGGCGGCCAAGGGGTGTGATGGGCTATTGGCGAGGTTGGCGCAGGAGTTGGTAGAGAGGGGTGCTTAAGGTTCCAAAGGTGGGAGGCAGTCTGGGGGGTGGGGAGGTGCTTTTTAGGAGGGGATTGGAAGGGCATGAGCAGTGAACTGGTGATATGGTCAGGTATGGGTTGTATAAGAACAGGGGAGGGTGGAGCTGTAGACGTAGAGACGTGGTTGCCATACCTGTACTAGTGTAGAAGGCCAGAGGCCTTAGATCCTGTTCTGCGTGTAAAATTCAACTGTGGATGCAAAGCTACTAATACTAGTAATTACAAAGGATATTTTACACACACTTAGCAAGGTGTTCGGGTATCATTTGTGATTCGTGTGTCTAGTGAGGGCTGATTATTGAGTTTTTTAAACGAGATCTGAACCACGGCGAATCATTTGCTGAAACATTTCATCTTGCATATAGGCTAGCTTCACAGAACATTACTCGATGTCTGCTATCTGGGATCTTTTCTGCCAGAGCAGTCGATTGTGGTTGAGTGCGATTTGACCTCCATGCATTATTACGTCATCCCCTCACTTGTTCAGAATTTTCACCCAACATGCCAGTGTCTTCGCGGTACCAATCTCCCGGATCCTCAAAATCCCACCATTCTAGACTCGGCAAATAACCCTCCATTGTCCTCCGGCTTGCCTCCTCAAGGCGACTCACTGAAGTTCAACAGCCGCGATGTGCCACAAAGCCAGCTGCAGTACTTGCCGTACGTCCCTCCCAGAACTCTGTCCAAAGACACATCCGAATGCTTATTTGAAAATGCAAGAGCTAACTAACTGGTTTTTGTACAGACAAAACCACCTGGGCAGGTTGTGGTCGCCACGTCCCGAGCGTCATGGACAACATTCCGAAAGAGGACTGGTGCACCTGCGAGCCGACGGTTGAGAAGAATGGGCAGCAGTATCCGCCGATGGGGTCCATCTTGTCAGCTTGTGTGGTGTCGTGAATGTGGGTATTGGATGGGTGGCGGATCTTAGTCGGTATCTCAAGCACCTGGTTTGGGTCAAGACAATGGTTTCTGTAAGTTGTCAATGTGCACATGGGACCACTACTGAGTGGAGACGTCCTCAATATTTCTATCTTGTGTAGGTGTGTATCCAGTTTCAAACCCCAAGACAAAGGCACCAACGAAAGTTGAGATGATCCACCATCCTCTCCCAGCCGCAGGCTTAATCAACCAACGCCCGGCCCGCACCCATTAGTATATGTCACAACACCAAAGCCCACACCTCCCCAAAACACCCCTCCCATCCTCCCTCCCCACCTCTGTCCCAAAACTTTTCCAAAATCGCCCTCGCCACAAGCGGCGGCGCACAGCCTTGCTCCCTCCCCATCTCAGCCAGCCTCTCGCCCACGTACCGCTGCACCTCCCTGCTCGCCCTGGCCGCCTCGACCCCGGCCACAATCAGCGGCCACGTCATTCGCTTCCTCACTTTTGGCGTGTCCATGGCATTTCCCAGGAGAGAAAACAACCTGCGAGCGTGCCGGGCGCGCAGGAGGTCGAGTTCCGGGGAGGCGGAGGACGGGAGGGCAGCGGAGGACTGCAGGGAGAGGAGGGCGTAGAGCGTTACCGAGGAGTGAAAGGCACGGCTGAGGAGGAGCCTGATATGGTGATTTTCGTCAGTGATTTTAGTCGCTCGGGGCGTCGGAGGTGGTTTGTTTGAAGAAGGGATGAGGGCTAACTGAGGGGCTTGGCATGTAGATGGTGTAGAGGGGCCTCGACAGTTTTCTGATCGGACATACCACTCCTCTTGATGATTGCGATGCTTAGCAGACCAGTCTTCTGGGGAAAAGGACTCGAGGCGGGAAAGGATTGCGTGAGCGGAGCGGGTGGTGTCGGGGGAAGGCGGTTGGGCACGGAGATCGTTGATATGGACTAGCTCGGTGAAGAGCTCGGGCGGGCAGGCGACGGCAGGGTAGTAGAATTCTGTGTAATATGTCCTGATGAGGAGGGGGCGTCGGCGGTGCTGGCGACGTGGAATTGGTTGTCCCGGGGGCTGGTGGTGTTGGCGAGGATAGAGACGCTGTGAGGGTCAGGCCGATGCTGAGGGTTGGTGTGTGGAAGGGCAGCCAGCTTACATGGTCAAGGCCATCAGGCTTGCCTCCATGTCTGGGATGTCTCGGATGATATCTGGGACAGAGCCAAAGTGGCGAATGAGGCTCATGAAACCGTGAACGTGGGTTCGCCAGCAGGGGTTGAAGGATTGTTGGAGCTGTTGTAGGGGAGTCAATCGAGTCTGGCATGGTATCATTGGGGGTAAGATGGTCTGCATTGCTTACTAAGGCAAATAGCAGGACATAGACGCTGATGACAGTCAAGAGGTGCGTGCGTGTCTCATCATTGCTCATGAGCTTGTTGATGGAGCGTAGCGCGACGTCCTGGTGGCGGTAGAGACGAGTCCACAGGGGTTTTACAAGGATGTTTGACCGGGATCCTCTGTCATTTGGATCATTCGATGGCTGAGAACAATGCAGACAAGCGTATGGACAATGGAGGGCGGGACATGCTCCGTCAGGGTCATTGGGATGACGAAGGCGCTGGGACCAAGCTGATGCTGGACCAGATCCGCGTAAATGTGGCCGTTGTCTAATTGGGAGATAGCACTCAGCATCTCAACTCTAAGATGATCCGTCTGAAAAGGGAAAGAAAAATACAGTAGATGATTGCTTCGAATACATCCCAGATCTCTGGCCGGAGCTCGACTGGGGTGGAGATGATAAAGTCCTCCATCTGGCCGTCGCTTATCGAGTCGTCCGGCTTGAGGTCACTCGAGGGCGTGACAGCCGAGCCAGTCGTCCGCTGTCCGTCACGGCTACTGTTACCGGGCTGTTGGATGGTCCTCTCTTTCTTCCGCTTTCGGGTGCGGGACATGACTTGGCCAGGGGCTAGCCAAGTCAACGGCTTCTTGTTCGCATACCCGGGGCACACAATGCGGGCCGCTCGGCACTTGCTGCAGACGGGTTGGGCGCCATCGCATACGCGACGGCGTCGTCGACATTCCCAACACTGTGGTTGTTGAGCCCCGTCCGAGACCTCTGGCGGTGGCGGGGATGGATCAGACATTGCCATCTATTTTCCTATTTCGGACGCTGCCAGTTTGAGATGTTGTGGGCAACTTTGGCCATGGGCCTTTCTGGTCGTTGCCCTCATAAAAGTGATTCGACGTTGCTGACCTGAGCGAGGTGGGTCTGGGATTCCTCACAGTAACGGAGTTAAAGTCGCGAAAGCGCCCGTTGATTCACTCTGATTCAGCCCTGTGGCGGTGACAGGGGTTGGATCGCACCCACTGCACGAAGTCTTGGCCAGAGTATTATCCTTTTTGGGAAGGAGGAGACGGGGCTGGGCTGCCAGTCACTGGCAGCCACTCGCGTCACTGAGGAACGGGAGAGGGGACCCTGCGGATAATATTGAGTTTCACCGATGCTCCTCGTTTCCAGTCCTCTCACGCAACAAAGCCCAGCCGAAGATCTTGGCGGTCGGTTATCCCCGCTGTTACAGGGCTGACGCTGTGCTCCACAGCCCATAGAGTTGACTACGCCACCATCCATGGTCAACGCCAGGTCTCTACGACTTCTGGTTTCATACTTGGAATCTTGGGATCTTGGTAAGAAGATGGAGGAAGCGATGAGTGTAGTCAAAGTGGCAGCGCATATTAACGTGAAGTATTATCATGACGGGAAATAATCAATTGCTCCACATTCCCTTCAAAAGGCTCAAATCTGACTCCAAGACTGTCTCTGGGGCGGAACTACAGATTCCATCAGGATTATTGGTGCTTGGACAGCCAATTAACGTTTCAACAAGTTTATCTTGACCGCCATTTCCCGCTGTTTATTCGAGATGTCTGACGGGAGGCCCCGGTAGACCCGGTTAGTATCTCATCCTTTCGAATCGGCGTCATTGTACATTCATACATCTAATACGTCCCTCTGACATGTCAATCTTCGGTTCCCAGCAGCGTCTGGTTCTACACCCCAGTAAATGGGGCATAAATTGTCCTTGACGTAATCTTTGCAGCCCCGGCAACAGTCCATCTCTGGCAGTGCATGTACGTTCTCAACCAGGACTCGAAACAACAACACTTATCACGGATTCGGGTCTGTTTACACGTCACAGAGCCACTACATTGCTTTCGGGTAACTGCCTACTTCACGTTCTGCCGCACCCTCTTTTGCAGCAGGCTTCACCCTCCGCGAATACGGCGCCTTCCATTGCGACAGCGTCAACGGTTACTTCGCGAGCACTCTCCTCATTTACATGTCTCCGTACGTTGTTTCTCTCATTCCACCATCACTCCTAATATAAACTAACCCCACCCCAGCACCATTCTCGAACTCGACAACTACCACATCCTCGGCCGCATCCTTTACCACATCCTCTATTTCTCACCCATCACTCGGGCCGCGTGCTCACCACGGTCAGCTCGCTCTCGATGCGGCTGAGATTCTCATTGCGCTGGGCGTCGCCTACACTCGCCATCTGAATGCCGGGAATCACTACTACCCGCTCGGGAAACTGATGCGCGCGTCTGTCGCCCTCCTGTTCGGCGTCATCACCTTCTTCTACGCCCTCGTGGGCAGCTTACACCGCCGCTGTGTCCGCGCAAGACTCTCCACCAGCGCGCGGGGTGCTGCACACCTGTACGCCAGCATGCTGCTGATCCTGGCAAGGACAGTCCACCGCGCGGCGGAGGACTTTGGCCTGTCCGCGCCCTCGGCCGTCGCCGATGATCCGATGGACTTGGTACGCTGGTCCGCTGCGGGTGGTTCTTTTACGTGTTTGGGGCGTCGCTAATGCTGGCGAATGCGGCCATGTGGAATATGAGGCATTCGAGGCGGTATCTACCGCAGATTTATAAGCGGTATCTGGGGCAGGGTGGGGAGACAGAGTAGGAGGGACCGGGGGTGGGGCATAGGAGGAGCTTAGCCATGACGCTGGTAGATCCGTTTGGCAGCTGGCTATGTGAGGGAAGGGGAAGGGGGGGGGAGGTGTTGTGAAGGGAATTGGTTTCAGCAGTATTTTTGGTCGGGGAGAGGTTGAAAGGTGGGGAGGGAGCATAGAGATGGTTTATTATGTTCTTCAACGTTGGCGTTGGACTTGCGAGTGGTGAGACGGAGTCGTTGGAGGTGAAGTCCAGATGGACTGTTGGAGAGCCGCCTACAGTACACCGTTGATAGAATGTAGGATGCTTTATCACTCCAATAATAGCGATTGGATCCACAGAGCGAGTGTGAAAATTTCTTACTGGGTAGGATCAGTTCACCGCCAGAGCGCTGATGAGCATAATGCGATGGGAAAGACAGCTCCTTGGCCTCCGCTTTGCGAACTGTCTCGATGTCCCTCCCCACAACCGGTGACCGGGACCAACTGCAAAAGCCATCAATCAGTCGACCATTTGGAGTCGACGTGAGCGTTTGGTGGGACGAATGTGCAGTCGGGCATTCCGCGTGGATGAACCGGAGGGCAGCAAGATGGACTAGAACGATTGGGTCTGCGAAAAGCCCGATGATCGGACGATCCAGGCTCCTTCCGCTATCTGTCCTACCAGGTAATGTCGACCGAGGTTCTGGAAAATGTTTTTTTGATTTAACCTGAAACGTTTCCCCTTGATGCGTCCTTGTCTCTTGCCCTAGCACCCTAACAGTTTCTGTATAGTGTGCAGTGGTGCTCTGTTAGTGCATTTACAGGCCCCCAGCTGTTTCAGAATCAGCACCCTTCAGACGAACTCCCCCTCGAATGGCCCATCGCTGGCTTTGAACATGAGGACGAATGCTAAACTTGGCAACCATTTCGGACCAGCAAACAGGCGCTTAAGGATGGTACTAAAGCTTCATGGCGTCCGCGCAACAACCCACGGAAACTCTCACGCCCCATTGGCGTGGCCTTTCTTCACCACCTTTCCATTCTCCTCACCCCCAAGGCTGGAATTTTCCGAAGGCTTTTTTTTTTTCGCCCTTGTACGAAATCAACGATATGAGATCTTCAATTCAAGTCATCCTGTTCTTCATGCTCGGCCTGGTTGCCAGCTTTGCCATCCCCCGGCACCAGCCGCAAACACAATACTCAATTGTCGATTTCGGAAAAGATGTATGAAAGAAAACAGTTGTATTAACCGAGATTGAATAAGAAACGAGATACTGACTTTGCGCAGGCCTGCCACTCGATCCTGACAAACTGCCGCGTGGACACCGACTGCTGCTCCGGTCTGAGCTGCAAGACATTTGACGGCGAGTCATTGTGCATCCCTGGTGGCTAAGATTCCACGAGAGTTCAAGTCAAGGTGGACGTGCTGGATGACTGAGAGGCGGAGGGAAAGTGCATCTTACTTCTCGGTTGCATACCCAGCTAGGTACTAGGAACCTTGTGCCAAGCTGTGTTCAGCTTTGATGCAAGTGACATCAAAGATGGGACAACCTGGTGCTGCGAGCATTCTCGGATTGAAGTGGGAAACATCACATTTTTTATTTGTGATTGCAATTTGTCTAAAGCCAATTTTTGGAGCCAGTCCAAAATTCTATGCCATTGATGTCAGCGAAAGTACGGGGTTCTTTCAATACAAGCAGAACATAAGCGTGACCAGCCTGCTCGTAGTTACTCTACGATGACTCCGATTGTATAACTGAGTACGAAGATAGTAAAACAGTGTTCCCTACTACTTTGAAGTAGTAGTGAGATGACCACTCCTTCTAGGATTCCGTCCAGCCGTCTTCTGGTGAATGTTTGCGCTGAATATCCATCCAAAGCTCGATGATTCCCAAACCCGAATATTTCTCCAGCTTCGATCGGACAGTTATTCTCAGACAATGACCTACAGCTTGTATAATATTCTGCCATTCTTTGATGGTCCAATAGCACGAGTTATGCTTGAGAAGTAGCATCATATCGTTGGACGCCGCCATGAATCTTTGACGAGGGGACTCGCTCTGGCCGCCAAAAGGATGATCGATATGAAGACGACCGCGCCAAAGCTCGTCGGTGTAATAGCAAAGCTCGTCGAAGCCAAAGTGAAGGAGGCCAGGTAGAGGAGCAGGATGTCCCGGCAGAGGAGCTCGGTGGCGACAGGATCCCTTTAACAGAACACGAGATCTTCGGTCATTAGGCCAGCTATAAGTCTGGCAGCTTGTGCTGGCCTAGGCGGAGGCACAGTACAAGTTCTGGCCCGTCATCCCCACCGACATCTGGGGGAACGGCTATCCTGATGTCTGGCTTCCCCACGCTGAGGTGCAAGATGCATGGGCCATGGTGCGCGAGCGCGGCGACATCTCGTGGGGAACCGTGCTTCGGGAGCAGGCGGAACAGGCGAGCTTCGGCGAGTTGGCTCGGGCTTGAGGTATGCGGGTTTGGTCTCTACATCTGGCTTGGTGAAGGTACTACATAGGCGCTGTCAGTATAAGGGTGGACGTGGTTTGGTTGCGTTTAGCTGCTAGTCGTCATGCATACTGAGAGTCTGGTCATGCACATTATGGGGAAGGAGGCAGCAAGACTGAATCCTGAGTTTGGACTTGCCCTGAAGGTTGAATACTGTTGCTGTGCTTGGGCGTTCTCACTGCGCCTACTCTTCCTGGTCGGCCTGAGGGGTCTTGGTTGTCAGAGATTCCGCAGTCGTGCGGCGACCTCGTCAAATCGACACTCACGAGTCGGAAGACCAAGCCGCCGATTGATTGACTCCTCCTTCCGAAGTCGTCGCGATCATCCTCGATGACCTTTTCGACCTTCCTACGCTCTTCTCTGCTATACAGTCGTGCAAGACGCTACACGATTCCTACAAGCCGCATAGCCACCAAATGGTCCCTGCGATACTTGCACGCGAGTGTGACGAGGCGGAGGGCGTAAGGTTGAGCAAATTTCCTGGTAGTTGGAGTTTGCTATCCGCTACGATTTTATAGATAGATGACGCCAAAAAGCGCTGCTAAATCACGGATGGCCACTCTTTCAACGCCTTCAGTTGGAGGAGTTCCTGTTCCCTCTGTTAAAAGGTTTGGCCCTCACTATGTGCATGGACGATCATCAGGAAGAAGAAGTTGCCCTATTGAGAACAATCTGGTAGAAAAAAGCAACGATTTAGCCCCTTCAACATCCCCAAGCCCGGGAAACCACAGCTGCTGCCGCCGCGCTCATTCCACTTGGGACGCGGATGGGTGGGCTGACGGATGTTAGCACAAAGATGCTAAAGCAAAGTAGTAAGTACTAGAAGGGAAGAGAAGGGGGGGAAAACTGGAGGGGACAGAACATAAGGCTGCGTTACTCGAAAGGAGCTAGCCAATTCACTTGACATCCATGTTGATAACACGGCTTAACAATAATGATGACCTATGTTGCTTGCAACATTGAGGGGCTATGAAAGCACAGCGGTTAGCTCGCTATCGCCGCAGCTAGACAGGTTTGGACGCGCACCATCGCGATGCCAAGCGGTACATACAGGTCTGGTCTCGCACTCGGCCCCAACGACCAAAAACAGAACAATGAATCCAAGCCTAAAACACTGTAACCAGCTGAGAAAATGGAAACACTTCCATTTGCGCCCTGCTCTAGCGGCTCCTCGCACCAGGATGCTCCTGCCCACTCTCTTCGTCCCTCGCTGACAACTCCTGCTCCTCAACTAAGCTAGTAACACTCCTACAGCTCCTCTCGTCCGTCTCGTCACTTCTCCCATACTTGGCAGCGATGCTATTCTCTACTATGATTCTCCCTCCTCCTCGCTGGCCCCAACGCCAGCAAAGCCCTTCCGCATGCCGCTGCACGTAGCCTCGGTGGCATTTGGAACCGTATCCAACTCGTATCGCCTCGACGTGCCGACGACGCGGGCAGCAGCCGGCGCAGCAGCAGGCGGAAGGATGGCAGGCAGGGCAAATGACGCCGACGTCGAGTTCTATACCGGACCAGAGACAGAGCTGTGCGATGTCCTCTGCGGGTGCATTAGGATTGCATCCCAATAACTAACAGCGGCGGGAGAAAATGGGTGAACTAACTGGTGGGGTTGACCGTGCGGGTAGCCTCATTGATAGTTTTTGAGGCGCACCAGGCTGATGATCATAACACTGCAGGTTTCTTCCTGTCAGCTACTCATCTACCTTCCATCACAGAGACGCAGAGAGAAAGGGGAAAAGGGGGTAAACGCACGCAACACCAAAAAAAAACATCAACCCCCCATAACCTTCTTCTTCCAATACAGATTCATTGTCAGCAGTTGCGAGAGCGGCAGCGCCAGCAGCCACAGATCAAACACAATCCCGTCGTAGCCGCCACCCACACCAGGATATTCGCGTTCCCGCAGTGGCCCTCGTACAGGCCCTCCCACTGGTGCCAAAACTCCGACACGGGAGAGCACTGAAAGACAACAGCCATCAGAAAGCTGAAATTGTAAACCATGTTGAAGACGAAGGTACACTGCACAACGCGGCCGAGCTTGTAGCCCGACTGAGGCGGGAAAATGCGCATGTAAAAGAGGATAATGGAAGCGCGGACGAAGAGGCGTGTCAAAGCATAGAAGACCATTTGGAAGAAGAAGATCTGGAAGTGACGTGGTAAGCTTCGGTATAGTCAGGGGGTGCACTGAGGGAGGCAATTTGCGAGGGAGTCAGACTTACCTTAAGGACTTGGGTTATTATGTCGAAGGGGAGGAACCAGATGTCCTTGGACTGGCCGAGTTGCACGGCTGCAGGATGGTTAGCCTTCGATCATCGAAGTTGGTGAATGAAAGAGGCGGGCTTTCGGGATGTGGGTCGGATGGCGTGGGAGGGCAAACATTTGATGCTAATCGCGGTAAACAACGCGGAGCAGAGCTTGGGCAAGCGTTAGCATCGGCAGCGTACCCGAGGCACCTAGGAGAGCATACGAAGCCGACAAAGTTGCTGAGATCGTCCCACCAGAAGTAGGCTTGAGTGACGGCCCGGGCAGCAAGTCGGAGAATCACCGCGACGACAGCCAGGGCATTAAACACGGCGTAAAAAGGGATCAGACTATCGTCTCGCCTGTCCGTAAGACCGCAGACCTGGGAGGTGAGGTTCTTAGCGGCTGTTCAAGGGTCAACACGTGTCCACGAGCTATATATCGACCATGTAACCCATACTGAGAGATTCCTTCACCGTGCACATCGACGTGATACATGCTGTCGTCACGTTGTTGAGCTTCTGATCGTTGCAGATGCACGTAACGTCGGTCAGGAGGCAAGTCGACTGGCCTATCGCGGTCTGGAAGCAGCGTTGCTAATATCGTGCCTCAGTATACGGTCTTTCTCCAATGGGCGATCCGTGGCCACATACTGCGCAGTGTGGGAGCGCCCTGTAGGCTTCTTGCATGGATATTGAGCCGGCGGCAGCGACATTGCTCAGGGCGACAAGACACAGACCAAGGATGGCGCATGTATTGTATTTTTGAAGGACACATGTTAAGTGATTATTCGCGGTGTGTCCGCAGCTTCATCCGGCGGACTAGCTGGAAAAAGACCATAGCATAGCAAGAGGGAACGAAGTTGTAGTGCTGACCCAATACAATAGTGCTTTTCGTTGTCAACGCAACGACCCTCTCGTCGCCACACGCCACTCATCTTCGTCTCACCTTGGGCGGGGCCATCTTCGAACCAGCAGGGTCCTGCCCAGTCCAGCTCAAAACACTGGCAAATCGGTCCACTAGTTGCCAAATTCAGGCACTCTGATGAGGGTACTCTCAGTGATACATCGCGAAAAGGCAGGTTGGCCAGTCTCGCCGGGCGTGGAAGAGAAAGGGCAAAGTTGAGGCAGTCGTATCCCGACTCCCCAGTTACACTGCTCTGGGGCGATGTCGATATGATATCGCCCTCGAGTGCGTAGTATTACTAGTGTCTCTAGTAGCGGCGCGGCGAACGCGCGGAAATTTGGCCTGCCTAAAAGTTCGTATCTAGCGAATGCTTATAGTTTCGCTCCCCTAGGCTATCGCCAGCCATTTGGTGAGTAGCAATGGCGGGCGACGCCCCCCTGTGTTACGTCAGGTGGGACTGCGACCCCGCCGGGTGCCCTGAAACAGCTCTGACGTAAAAAGAGTGGTTGATGGGGAGACCCTAAGGTGCGGGCAGTCCGTCCGGCTCCGCGGTGATGAAGAAGGGATGTCCCGTACGCGTATTGGATTCCACCACATGAGTGGGTCTGCTATTTTGTGATGAGGTTTGCGGTTGACGACGTTCCGTCGACCAGTATTTGCCATGTTTGACGGACTGTCCATCGGAATCGGGATATGACGGGATATGACGGACACTTGAGCGTCAACTTGGTTGGCCGGGCCAGTTGATATTTCCGCCTACGGAGGTGTGGGGTCGATCAATACTCACAACACAGTGTGACAGGATTATATTGCGCCAACCAAGTTCTCTGTTGGGTGCTGAAAGACGCCTGGAGATGGCTTTGCCCAGGACGACTCATCGGAGGAAATTGATAACACAAATAAGCATCTATTGATAGAACCTAACACATGAAGCCCTAGCCAGGGCTACAAGACTGGTAACCAAGCAACCAGATACCTCATGCACTTAAGCCCCTATGTTTGGTAGTACAGCCCGACGCCACCCTTAACCCCTATCCACCCCTAGGAACATTGCGTTTTTTGCGTGATGGGACCCCGACAGACGTTTGCAATAAGGAAGCAAGGTACCCTGGAGTTTCTTCACCTCGCCAATATCGATCCTATTCTCATCTAGGAGGGTATATGCGCGGAATTCTCAAAACTGTCCTAGCTCTTCACCCGTTTGCCCATCCGCCGCGCATCAATGAGGTCAACAATTTTGACCAGCGTATTCTTTAAGATATCTTATACTCGGCGATCGCGTCGCTCGGATCAATGCCGACCTCGTAGCATAGGGCATGGTAGCCCTGGAGTCTTTTCTCCTCCGCACTGAGCTCTTCTTCGTTGATGCCGCCGAGCTATTGCGGCTACGAGAAGTTGTGGAGTTCGAGTTCCCACTTTATCCCGATGGTGCGCTGTCGGGTGTATTCTCGCAAACCGGAAACCTACTGCTGGGATAAGGCGAGGCAGGTGAACTCGTCATCAAACGATCAACCATGACAAGCAAAAGGTCAGTAGACAGGAGGAGAACTGCCTACATGAGAGAAGACGGGAAAAAGGTTAAACAGGACCACAAACAATATGCGATACGGGCTTCGATTGCTATGAGCATGCTCGTTTCCAAATCAATGACCGTGAAATTTGCTGTGTTTCTAAGCATGAAGTGGGCAAAGACTGCCTGGGCTTGCATGCAGCATCGCATGACCAGCGTTGTTAGCACGGTGATGAAGTTGAGAGATTTCATGGTGAAGTCGGTTTTGACAAAGAGAGCAAACGATGTCAAAAACCATTGAAGCACGACCGAGGACAAATCCCCCACGCTATATAACATCTTTGCTGTAGGATGGTACCTCCTGTGGGTTTGTAACGCGCCGTCACAACGCAATAAAACCTTGACGCGAAGATTGTTGAGGTAGCATCTCCTCGCCCAGGCAGGAAGTGAGGCTTTGAGGTATTAAAGACATCGGATAGTCGGATAACCGCCGGGAGCAAAAGGTGCAATATCGTTACTCCTTTGCGCTGCAGCGCCGTCAAGGTGCAAATCTTATCATAAAGGAAAGCTCGCTACGGACGTTGAAACTCCTCTTCAATGAGTGCAGAGCTTTGGTGGATTCCCAAAATTGGCATGAACCGTAAGGTTTAAATGGGGGTTCGAACAGACTCCACCTCAGACCGGGGACAGAGATCAGGCGGCTTTTGATGCTTTCCACTAGAGAGCTCTTTGGCCAGTCTTCCGAGATACCCCAGCAGGAATTCAGTCGGGCTATCCACATCTTCCTTCCGCCCTGACTAGCCATGCAGCAACGTTGAAGCAGCTTAGCTGTGGTTTGAAATCGGATGGACTGTTAAAGCAAATGGGTTGAGAAGGATCTTATCTCTATCCGTACCTCACAGCTAGTGCCATGGTCGCTTACTCCTGGTTGCAAGTGGAGTCATATTTCTCCACCGGGGTCACAACCTCACAAACCAGGGTGCGTGCCAGGGCGCCAGCCACCCATGTAGGTTCCGGCACAGGGAGTGCCAGTGGCCATATCGGCCGTCACGGGTTGCAATGCAGTAGAACAGTAGCAGTTGCAGTGCAGGTGTGCAAGCCATCGCGGGAGTTGAATTGTAAGTATTTTCCTATAGAAATTGCTAGAACAGTGGCTTAAGAAATCGTTACGTGGTGGATCCACATGACCAACCACAGCCTCTCATCCACCCACCTTCTTCTGCCTTGGGCTTCTTTTCCATCTTCCAACACAACAACAAGAAGAGGATCAGTTTGACTACGTCGATCTTGTTCCCACAACAGAAATTGAATGCATAGGCGGCTTATGCCCTGGCTGCCATTACGAAAGTAACTCTCCTCTCTTCCCCAAAAGAAGGTGTTGACTTGCTTTTCTAACACCATTTAGCCTCGAAGAAAAACCTTTTCTCATTGCCAAAATGATGCTCCCCAATGTGGCTCGAATGTATGTTACGTCCCTGCTCCTATTTCGACCGTGCGATACACGTACCGTTAACTGACTAACCTCTCGCTGCGCAACAGAATCCTGCTCGTGGCATCCATCCTATCCTTTATCCCGCAGCTTCGCCTTCTCCTTGTCCGACGCGACAGCTCGGGCATCAGCCTGTACTATGTGCTCTTGAACCTGCTTGTATCGACTGAACTGTTCACCCTCGCCGCCTTCTTCGTCGTCACCCTCGCTGATGTAGGCTCTGATGTTTTCGTTAACGAACCTCCCGACACTAGCGACTGGATAAACCTGGCTCAGCTCACCGTCATCTGTGTGCTATGGCTTTTGACGTACGTGTTAGATTGTCTATCTCAACTCCAAACCTATATGTGCAAGCAAGCAAGGACGGGAGCATCGCGTGCTAACCACCCATTCCCTTGTCTAGTTTTGCCCTTACCACATCATTCTCTCCCAAAGGTAATGGCCGCTATATTGCTGCCGCTATAGCCATATATATATCCTACCTCCTCATCTCGGTAGTGCCGCTCGTTGTCAACGCCGCTACCCCGCATGACCAGCACCCCTACAATCAGGATCGTAAATGGTTCATTGCCTTCTTCGAGGGCGCGCACGCGCTCTTCCTGACGCCGCTCATCACCATCTTGGCCGCTGCAGCCTTGGGAGTGCAGGCACCCGCTATAGGACCCGACGCTCGAGCGCTAAGTCTGGAGGGCCTAGCAGCGCAGGCTATTGTCTTTGCGCTTCTTGCCTTGTCCTGGCTGTGGCGCTTGCGGTGGCCTGGTCCTGGTGTGATGATGGCAACGTGGTATTAATGTGTGGGCTTTGTCTCGGTAGATCACGTAGTTTTCGCGGTTGTGCAGGCTGTCCTGCTGTGGATTGCGGTACGCCGTTACCGATAGGGGGGATAGTCGCTAGCGAGAGGGAGCCGTTGATTTCGAGGTAAGAGTCCTGTAGTCGCTGTAATTCCAGTCCTCGCATAGCCCTACAACATTAGTATAGGGAAATATCACTCGCAAATGTAAAGCTAGAATGGGATGAATCAAGCATGGTGTATTTCTACTGGCTTCAAGGCCGTTTTTCTCTTCCGTTGCTCCTCGTTTCCAACCGCTAGTTACTCAATAAGCGTAAACTTGAACCATTCCGACGCTGGCACTGCCAACTTCGGCGGTCCTCCATTGTCCTTCCGGACCTGTCACATTCGCTTTCATGAAACATGGCAGTTTCGCCGCTGTCTCTCTGTGCTCCTCCATGGTGTCCCAATCCCACTAGTCTACCTCCGACCTCTTAACCCGGTGGCGAAACAAATCGCAAGGCGTCGAGTCTCGAGGTAACATCATATCCGGCCGGTCGTTCAAATACTCCATGTTGTCCACGATTCACCAGGACGCAAACACACCTGAGGGGCGCATATGTTTGGGTCTCTTATGTTTGGGTCTCTGTCCGGGTCTGTGTCGCATGAGACATGGTTCCTTCGGCATATGAGACCCACTCTATACGTTATACGTGCGCGAAGAGTGTGGCTCGGCAACATCGAGACCTGGCCGGGTCGATGCTCGTGTCGGTGCGTTGTTGACTCGGCAAACCTGCGGGCTTTCCTGGAAAGATCCATGTCCGGTGGAAGGTTACCATAGCCCACCCCGCTGTGAAACGACCATTCAGTTTGAGCCTGCTGTGAAAACCCGGAGCATCATCACGGAGAGGGTTTCAGTGACTGCGATCTCGACATCTTCAAGTTGAACACCGCCCGGAACCGCACCTGTGCCGACTTTTCGTCCTTGGAGTAGCCCGTCGCCGTGCAGATACAGGTCAGACCATCCACGTCACTCCGCTCCTGAGAACTGTGATGGGCAACGATGTGGGATTGCCACCTTGGCCAAAACGGAGGGAGAATTCGAAGTCACCACACTCCTGTTGTCCGTAACTGAGGGATAGTTAGGTAGCGGTTCAGGGCTTTTCTTCTAATAGTCAAAAGAAACTAGTCCGGAAATCCTGCGAATTGTTCATTTATGCTGCCACAGCATGTCTGTTCGTTCGCAAAGGGGGCCCGTTTGCCGGCGAACTACTTTCCCATCTGACCTCCGCCGAGCAGTTTCCTGCCAGAGCCGAGACAGAGCTGGACCAGAATGTATACAATTATCCTAGAATACTCTTTGCATGCCCGGTTCGACCCAGCCGAGACGGCGAGGATGCAGGGGGTGTTCCGCTGTATTTGTGGGCTGTTGCCGTGCTTTTCGACGCTCTATCGCCTGCCAGTTTTGCGATGTTGATTTCAGAGTCCAAGGACAAGATTACATCTGCGCTGGGCAATCTTGTTTCAGTCCTGGATATTCCGGAGCACGAAGGCAGGCTGATCCGCCTTCTGCACCCGTCCTTCCGCGAATTTCTTCTAGATTAGTAGAGATGTACCAACGCCATGTTCTGTGTTAAAGACAAGAAGATCGCACGGCCAGCTATTCGACTCTTGGCCTGCAGTCATGTCAGGTCACCTCCGGCAGAACATGTGTGACCTCCAGCAACCGGGAACGCGAGTCAGTGATATTCCCAGGTCGGATGTGGACAAAAGCATTCCTTCTGCAGTTCAGTACACCTTTCAGTACTGGTTCTATCATCTGGCGGCGGAATGATGTAAATGCCGGAGAAGACCCTGAAAGTCTGGACTCTTCCGCACAAGGTTCCTCGCCTGGCTCGAGACCCTCGTGTTGACTTGTAGACTTGCGGATGGTATCACCATGATTAAGCTTCTCGAGGACATGTTACCCGAAGGTGTGCCCGACCCGTGTGCTCGCACTCGTGTTAAAAGCATGCAGGCCAGACTCGCAAAGGGATCTCGTACCTTACTCGGTAGTATTGAGGGCGAAGATCGCCTGCAAATCTGTAGACGATCCTCGCCCTCTCAACGCGGTTGTCTACGTTGCGAAGCGATTCCTCCTGAGTAACAGCCGCTCATTGAGAAGCACTGTTCTAGTATGCTGTTTTGGTCTTGAGCTTCGGTCCCGAGGCGAATACTATGCGAAGGCTTTTTGGAGGAGGCATCTTGAACGAGACTCTGACCAACTCTATGTCGATTACATTGCGCAGAAGCGGAACACGGCCCCCAAATTGAGGGCGAGGGTCTCGACCGTCACCATGATCGCATGCAGCCTCCCTGCCATGATGAACGCCAAAAGTCTATCACCACACCCCTTCTAAAATGGACCTCTTTCTACCCAACCCCTAACATTACCACGCCGTATGCCCTCCATCAATAACCAGATTATTCCCCGTCATAAAACTGCTCGCCTGGCTGAGCAAGAACAACACAGCCCCCTTAAACTCCTTCGTCTCAGCCAACCGCCCCATCATATTCTCCCCCTCCCAAATTTTTCTCAAATGCGGCTCCTCCTCAAAGTTCTTCCTCACCATCGGCGTCATGATATGCCCGGGGCTGATGCAATTGACCCTAATCCCACCTGACCCGTCCTCCCTCACCCTGCTCCACTCCATCGCCAGATTCCTCGCCAGTTGGATCACCGCCGCCTTACTCGAGTTATACACAGGCGACAGCAGCCCCTTGTTCGCCACCGACCCGGACATGCTCGCGATCAGGCAGATACTGCCGCGTGTCTTGTACTTAAACATCTGCCTCGCCGCAGACTGCGCCGTCATGAACACGCCCGTGTAGTTGATCTCGAGCATGCGCGCCACGTCCTCGGCGGTGTACTCGAGCGCGGGCGTGACCTGCTGGACGCCTGCGGCCGCGACGACGCCGTCGAGCCGCTGGTTCTCGTCGGCGATGGAAGCGATCAGCTGGTCGAGGTGCTTGGTGTCAGACACGTCTTGTTGGCGGTAGTGGAGCGAGCCGCCCCATTCGGGGACGACGCGCGACATCGCCTCGGCCCATTGGACGTCGGGTTCGGCGGCGCGGTCGAGGGCGTAGACTGGGAGCTTGTTAGGAAGGATGAGAAATAAGGGAGGTGTGGGGGTGAGGAAGATGCTTACCCTTCCCACCGGCTTCGACCAGCGCCTCGGCCATGGCCAGACCCAGCCCCTGAGCACCGCCTGTCACCACGAACACTTTGCCTGCTACCTCGAAGTCGGCGAAGCGCTTCTTGCCAACGTTTTCTGTTGGTAGGCGCTGCTCTGGATTTGTTTGCCTGAGCTGAAAATTTGAGGACGAGTGAAGCGCTCTCGCTGCCGCCAACCTGAGCAGAGGAAGAGCAGATGAGGTTGTCTGAGGGAGGCGGGCTCCGAGGCGCTGGCGCGTCGCGAGGCGCAGGGCTCTTGTTGCGGAAGTGTTCATCTTCGGGCGGTGTGGGACTCTCGTGAAGATGTTGCTGCTGAAAAACAGATAGGTCTTAAGAGGCAAATTGTGCGGCCGGCGAAATATATCCATTACGCTGGCGTGCCTGTGCCTTGAAACTTGCGCTACTTTGTGGTGATGTAGGAGATTTTGCTCCGGACGCGTCGTGGACGACCATTCGGGACCGGTGATCTCGACGTCATCACGGAGATCCGGTAGCCAATTGCGACTACGGTCGCGCCTATGCCGTGGTACCCGAGCCGGTCTGGCGATCATGCCGGAGCGGGTGCCGGACATCATGCAAGTTTTTTTTTTTTTTAAACACGGTGACCAAGGCCAGGCAGTAGTCGCTTGTTATATACCGCAGATTAGGACGTTTCTCATTTTTTCCTACGACTTTCTTCAACTTCGTTGCACTGTCCTCGAGATACCCAGGTGGTCGCAAGGGGCCGAGATGCCCCACCCGGCGCCGGTGGAGATGCCGATCATGGCCCGCCTCCGGCGCGGCCAAGCCGGGTCATGACGTCTAAGTGGAGAAGGAGACATTCAGGTCAGAGAACGCAGTAGGGAACACAGCAGCCTCGTGCGGCTGTGGCCAGTGTGGGGTCGCGAGAATGCTGATCAGAAGCGATGACCCGACCCTCAGCGGTCTTCAACACCATCGACTTGCTTAGCATGGGCATCAATCATCATGGTATCAGCCCCCGATGTCAGTGAGGAGACAGAAGTCCAGAGATGGACAATTAGAGTCCGCAGACAGTACCTCTCAATGACGCCGCTTCGGGGGGGATGCATATCATACGGCAACAGCGTTCCAGTTCTGGACGTTGTTCTCGCAAGTCGTCCAGATCCCCTTACTTCCCTCAGCCAAAGCAATGGTCCACCCATACCGAGAAACCGTCACCACAACATCGCCAGTGTTACCCCCAAAAGGGACACTCCCCATGTACACCCCCGGCGTTCCCGCGCCAGCAGCCGGCACCCTGTTGAAGCCGCCCACCTGATGTTTCCCTCCAATCGACACCGTCACCGTAACCCCCTGATCCGAGTTCAGCAGCGCCGCATAAAACACGCTGTCCTCCACCAGGTGCTCCGGGGGAACCTCTGTCTCGCCAAAGGCGTTGATGTTTCCCGTCGTACCGCCCGCCGGACACGCCAGCGCTGGCGCAGTCCGATAGTACGCCGCAATCGCCTCCTGAAACCCCATCGGCACCTCGCCAGTCCGATACATCTCGATATAGAACGGCAGGAGCTTCCTCCACCGTCGTGGCTCATGTCCTTAGCGTAGTTAACCGGCGCGTTGGCAGCCGTGAACAGCCCCAGCTCCTTCTCATGCACTGGCCCAATATAATGCGACTCTCCGTAGTCGTTCCACGTCAAAATCTCCACAAAGTCCGGCTGAACCTCCGCCACCTGCCGCCATCTCAGGTCCCACAGCTCGTCGCCTCTCCACAACCAGTTCTTCCTAAATCCCGGCAGATTTGTGAAAAACCATGGCGCGACCGGCATCATGTACGCCTTCCCCTTCGGCCGCAAGATCTCCTGAAACCTCGCATCCCCCTCCGTCGTCATGTTGCTCGCCCCGATCGGCCACGCATCAAAGCTAAACAACCCATCCGCCACGCCCCCTGCAAGCTCGCTCGCCTCGTCCGCGCCAACGGATGACCAGTCCGGCACGAAGAACGCATTGGTCCGTTGTTTAATTTCCTCCCAATCCCCCGCATTGGCGGGCCCTTCAAAAGTCGAGACAAAAGGCCTGGCCCCATCATGCTTGAAGTATGCCGGGCTGCTGCTGAATTTCTGAATGAGAGAGATGACGCGGTCCTTGGGCCAAGGCCCCTGCGCGAGGTAGTCGAATGAGAAGAACAGGGAGAAGTGGAGGTAGGTGGCGGCCTGGAAGGCGAGGTCGAGGGTGGCTTCGTTGCACGAGTCCTGGGCGGCGATGTTGAGCGCGAAGGCGGAGATGGAGGCGGATTGCGCGAGGTGGATGTCCGAGGCCAGTCGGAGAGGGTGAATTTAGGGAGGTTGCCGACCTGGGTGGATAAGGGGAGTGTTAGTGGGAGGTTGGAGGGGGGAGAAAGGGGGTTGACGGACAATTACGTGCGCGAACACTTCTTTTGCTGCGTGCGCTGAAAGTGAAAAGAGAGAGGTGGCCATCAAGGCCGCAATGAGGGAGTTCATGGCAATGGACTGAGCAAAGAAATGAAACGCCGGAATTGAACGAGTTGTTAGGCGTCTGAATCAGTTGCGAGCGCGCTGAAAGTACCGGAGAATGAAGTATGAATAGAGCGTAGTTAACTGCGAGAAGTTCATTCTGAAGCTGAAAGAAAATCGAAGGCTCAGGGTTAACAAAGACGGGAAGTACTACGGGTAACACCACATGAAAATACAAGTCAGACAATCCTGTTGATTGCTGGTATAGCTCAAGCCGGCGAGTACAAAGCAGTTGACGGGAATGTTTTAATAGCGACCCAAACAAGGACCAATACACAAGCCCTTGAGCCAGGCAGAAGGCTTTTGTGTCAACATACGAAGGCCTTGCCGACGATTCTCAGTTCAACACCCCTCAATCACAATGATGTAATTAATGTCTCAGAGGTCAAGGTCACCCCTCAGATTGTGTCTCAGGTTTGAGCATGCAACACTTCAAGTAGGAGGGGAGACAAATGGCCTCCAGATCTGGTCTCTTGTGCTGAAGCCTGCAGTGAGGGGTCACGGGCCCTGACTGGGCGGCTGCTCAAACCACACCCCGAGCGGTCCGACATGACGGATCGTGGGATGCCATCTGGCTCAGCGCGCCCATTTACCATGAGCATTCAAGCATGCAACTCTCAAGATACAACAGTAATGTTTGGGGGAGAGCATCTGGCTCCAAAAAACCTTGGCCTGTTGCTCCATGTTGTGTTTTGCCCTTTTCCCCTTGTGCCAACCATCCAGCCCGAGTTGACCAATGATGGACTGGTTCCTTGCACTTGTAATACTCTTACGCTCGGCCACCCCGATTCCACCACCTCTCCAATCAGGTCTACCTTCTTGGTCGTCCAATCCGTTCCGTTACACCCGTTCCGAAGTCCATGGCGTTGTTTGATCCCGTTGGGTGCCAGCTGCCGGGACTAACGAGCAAAGTAAAAGGCTAAGGCAGTTCAGTTGCTGCGTTTTGAATTGGGGTACACAAGAACTGTGGTAACTACGTCGGATCAACTCAGAAGACAAAGTCCTTTGCAGTCCAAGGACAAGTTGATTAAAAAGTGGTGGTACATATCTGCGGACACTAATTAACTACCGCCAAAAGCCAAACATCGTCGAGCGCTAGCATGGTTCGAGTGTCATGCTCCACCTTCTGTATCTTTCTTTCTCTCTTAAGCTTTAACCTCCCTCCAGCAAAGGGACTTTACAACACTGTAAACATACGAGAAATGCAGAACACACTGTCGCGCATGCAGGGTTAGCGGCCTTCCAACTTGGGGCGTGGAGGCCGCCCCGCGCCGCACCACTGCATAATCGTCCCCTGCTCTCCCGACCTCGGCGGCCATGGCGAAGGTGCTGTTGATTTGCCTGTCATGGCCAGCTTCACATTCTGCCTTGCCCCTTGCATGCCTGAAGCACGGCCGCCCAAAGACGTCTGAAGTTGCCCGCGGCTGCTCACCATGAGGAGCGCATAAGAGATACGCGCAATGGTGCCATATTGTCTCGCCTACGGGCCTCAGGTGTCGGCCCCGGGATTGACTGGCGAGGTGGCAGTGCGTCCCCCACCATGCTGCACGGTGGCTAAGTTGGCAACTGTTGCCGGCATGGATGGCGGTGCTCTGCAGCCTAAGCGCCGCCAAGGGGTTGTTGGTTGTTGGGAATGCTCCAAAGCCTGGGTATATAATTGAAGGGTGCCTCTGCCATGATTCACGTTCCTGCTGTACAAGCTAGTCGATCATCATGTCTCCAGAACCCAGACAGAAGACGGTTAAGACACCGCAGCTGGCTAATGAGGCTGAAACTAGAGCTCACCCGTCACCTAAACGCACCCCTAGCCGAAATCAAAGCGTCAGCCGGCGAGTCACTCCCCTTAAACAAGCCGAGCAGAAGACATCGCACCAAGACCAGGTTTCATGCGACCAGTCTTCCCCCGCCCCACGCACTCCTACCCCGACCTCTCGCCCAGCTCCGGTTCCACGCCCAACGTCTAGCACAAGGGGGTCGGGGTCGCGTGACTCACCGATCGAAATCGCTTCTTCGGAAGACGAGTCGCCATCTATCTCTATAGCCAGGCGACGGCGATCGGCCTCGTCCAAAACATCGACTCCGAGCGGTCGACCAAGGCCCGCCCCATGCGTTGCTCGTCCCACAGCCAAGATTCGATCAGCAAGCGATCCGCTGCCTGTCGTGGTGACAGCGAAACGCCCCTACAACAGCGATGTTGCCATCGAGGACTTGATCAGGGGTACCGCCAAAATCCGAATGCAGACGGGCTTTGTCTACGTCCTGACCGCCGTGCACAAGGGGAAGCACATCGTTAAAATCGGCCACACGACCTCCTCCGTCGAACGGCGCGTGAGGCAAATCGAACAGACCTGCCGTTGCATCCAGTTCGATCGTCCAAGCATTGACCTGCCCCAGCCGCAGATCGAGCTGCACTACATGACTGTCGAGAAACTCGCCCACATCGAGTTGCGGAACTTCCGGTACACCTTTGACTGCCCCTGCGGAAAACGCCATCTCGAGTACTTTGATGTTGACCACGAAGTGGCCCGCCACGTTGTCAAGCGTTGGATCCGTTTCTCTGCGAGGCTTCGCCGTGGGACGCCCGAGTTGGCCAGAAGCTTGAGCTCAAGGACGAGTGGCGCGACCGTCTGGTGCGCTGGAAGAAGGAGCATGGCCGCCCCTCGGAGGACCTCAGAGCGCTCCCTGCCCGGTGGGACCACTTTGTGGACGCACTCTGGTGGGACTGGCTGTGGTACGACGTGCGTGTCTGGTCGGCGTGGTTGTCGCGGTTTTGGGGGCAGACACTAATTGTGATGGTCTGTATGGTGACAAGGTATTCCGTGGGGGATCGTGGCTGGCTCGCGAGGTTGGCGGAATGGGTGATGCTGGGGACTATACTGAGGCTGGGCGGTTTTAGGTCCGTGGCTGCCAAAGGTGTGCTTGAGCCACTGTTGGAGATGATGTGGACCATAGCGACGGCGGTCCTAAGGCAGACGCTGGATAACCACAGCCGGAAAGTTGCGCCCCCTGTAGCCTTGGTCAATGGCGATGACAAAGACGACGATGAGGACGACTGGGACGGCTGGGATGATAGGGTTGGCAGGGACGACGGAAACGATGGGAAAGACGAAGACGATGAGGGGGAAGACGTCGAGGAGGAAGACAACGAGGAGAAAGAGGATGAAGAGGAGGATGAGGACGACGATGATGGCAACGATAGTGAAAATGAAGTTCAAAGTAACGATAAGGGTGAGGATATGGACATAGACCGGTCATTACCTCTCTTGGGGGCGGTATGCCACGACCCAAGCCGAACAACTGTCGAGTGACAGGGAAGGTATCAACGCCAGGGGTTAGGACAACGAGGGTTTCTGACAGGCTAGCTTCATGATTCTACACCGCATTTGGATCGGTGTGCAAAGATGACGATGCTTCCGAGGCAAACTGTAGAGTATATAGAGAGAGATTTAATCGGTAGAGTTCTCGGTTTCAGGATGCGTTTCTGTGTTAATTCTCACCATCTGTGAACGCTTCCCGCTTAGTTTTAGTACTTTATGATACCTCGCCAGAGCGTAAAACATACTAATCAGCGTGCCTTGTGCGGTCACAAAACATTCCACATTTACGTGTACTTAAGATATCATTGCGTGAACAATGACTACGTGAGCCTACAGATACAAAGCAGACATAATCTCATTTTCGGACTGGTGTGCGGGATCGAACGCGACATCCTTCGTTCAGTGTCCCGAAGGTATGCTCCCGTATGCCGTCCTCACCTCTTACCGCTTGACCATATCCGGGAGACTCGGGCTTGTTCCATGTGAGGACCGAAAGCCTGATGGATACTGGTAGACACCTGTGGCTGCTGATGTTCCGCAGGTCGTGGCCTGCGAAATACGACCAACCCTCGCGCTCCCAACCCACCTCACGCAACCCTCCTCCACTGCCCAAAGTTGTTCTTTCCCTCTTAGTAGTACGATGATTCTTCCCGACCTCATCCATAACCCACTGCCCCTTCCCATTCCCCTCATTACGCGGTCTCTCTCGGGTGTCTCCAGCCCCTCCACCCTATCCATCCTTTCACCATCTCGGTCCCAACAACATACATCATCACCACCCATTGTATCCGGGCTTCGGCGGCTGGTAGGGAAAGCCCCTTCTCCAGACCAATGCAAGCACCATCTGCGCGAGCATTACACAGAAAAGCCGCGCGCTCACAATAGCGCAGAACAAGAACACGGAACGGAGTTGGCCTGGGCGGTACGGCAGGCCGGCGAGGGCCATGATGAGGAAGTCGGAGAGGAGGGCGGTGAAGGCGGCGGAGGCGGCGGCGAGGTGGTGAACGCAGAGGAGAGGAAGACGGCGCAGATGGGGGAGGTGTGGGGGGAGAGAAGGATTGTTGGGGAGGGGTGAGAGGGAGAGGAGCAAAGAGGGAGTTAGGGCGTGAGAGTCTGGGTGTCTGCGTTTGCATATGTTAGCGATGTTCTGGGAAGAAAGACGGAGGGAGCAGGGAGAAATGGATGTGAAGAGATCGAAGTACCTTGAAAGAGACGGCCCCAGTAGAGGGAGTTGAGGATTCCGAGAATGGCGAAACCTATCTTCATGCCTGTTCCGTTGGCGGCGACGGAGGATGGGAAGAGGGATTTAGGGCAGTCAACCGTGGCCAAGTCGACGAGGCCAAGGCCGAGTATGGCGAAGAGTAGGGCGCCGAAGAGGATGTCGATGAGCAGGTGGTTGAACGTTCAGCGGAGATGGCCAGCTACAGAACAACATCCGGGAGTTTTGACTTCGAAAAAGACCGACGTTGCGCGATCGAACGGGCATGTCTGCCTGCACGCCAGCAACGCGGTTTTTTAACCCCTTCCTCCCCGCTAATCTACCCTCCTGTAGAAATCGTCTTGCATCTGGGGGAGGCGGCAGGGCGAAGCCTGGAACTGACCTATAGAGGGAGAACCCGAGAAGGTGCGCGAAGGCGAAAAGGCACAGGCGACATATCAACTCCGGATGGAAGGTACCTCGCGCCATCAGATTGTGATTTACTGCTTGGAGACTCCGCCACTTCAGGTTTCGGGCAAATATTTTTATCTCTTACACCACGCAGTTCTCACTCGTTCAACGTCTCCCCCTATGCAGTATACACCCCCGTTGGAACGTCGTGATACCCAACTTCCCAACCTTAAACGTCAGCTCATCCTCCACTCCTCCCCGTTCGCAATCCTCTCAACTGACTTCTCAAAAGTGTACTCCGGCCTCCAACCAGCTCCTCCATCGCCCTCCTCGAATCATACACCCTATCCACCCTCCCCAGAAACTTCCATCCCTTCCTCTTAAACACCTTCCCCACCCCCGGCAAAACACTCCTGAAAACCTCTCCCGCATCCCGATCCAACCCCTCAACGTCTGTTCATCATTTGTAAACGGCGGCGGCGCGCTCACAATATATTTCCCCCACTTCACCCCCCCTTCCTTCGCCGCACCCTTCTCCATGGCGCACACACACGCCGTCACCACATCGCTCACATCCACCTCCGATACGCCAGCTCGAGCACCTTCAGATTCCCCGTCCATCGCCGCTCTCCGCTCCTCGTCGTCATCCTCCTCGGGAAAGAACCTGCTCGTGCGCAGCACAACGACAGGCAACCCGGTCTGCTTGTGGACCAGCGCGCAGATGTCCTCGGCCGCGGTCTTGGTCACGCCGTAGATGTTCTTGGGCTTGGGCACAACCGACTCGTCGATCCACGCCGCCGGCTGGCCCGGGGCGGGCGAGAGTGCCGACCCAAACGCTGAGGTGGTCGACAGGAAGACGAAGCTCTTCACACCTCCCCTGGTCCCGTCCAGGTTTTGACCTTGGGCAGACATAGCAGCCGCGGCCGCCTCAAGCAGGGCTAGAGTGCCGGCGATGTTCGTCTGAACAAAGTCATTTTTTGCGTGCGACTCGACGTGCGGTTTGTGGAGGGTCGCGGCGTGGATGAGTGCACGATGGGGAGCAAGTTGAAGAGGGAGGCGAGGAAGGCGGTGTCGGTGATAGAACCGACGTGCGTGGTGGTGTCACTGGGCTTAATGTCAATGCGAATTGGTGTGTAGCCGAGCGAGGGTGGGAGGAGCATCAGGGCACGGCCGAGGTGGCCGGAAGAGCCGGTGACGAGGACTGTCGGAGGGGTCATGGTGCTGGTGAGGGTTGATGGTGGTGAGGTTGGGGTCGGATTACAGACTCAAAAGTGTTGCGGTGGTGAATGTATCGTTTTATGACCCCGATTCCTTTTTTTTTTCTTTCTGTTTTTGGGACCTTGAGTGGTTGGCAGTGAGTCACGCCGACGGGGACTTCAATGCATGTGGAGATGTTCGGGGGCAAGCAGGCCAACTAGAGAAGCTTCAATTCTACCACAAGCAACGTTGCAGACCTTCAAGAAGTCCCCTTGTAGAGTCTTTACGTCCCTCTCAACCCTCGGAAGATGTCGCTTTCTTCTACTGCATGCAGTCTTAAAAATATTTTCTACTGCTGACAACAGCCCTGGGGACCTCTACCCCTGAGACAAACTGGGATCTCCCTTGGCAGAGAGACGTGAGGGTCTCCATCTTAGGCCCAAGCCTTCGCAGTACCCAACCAAAGCAAGAGAATGCGAGTCCTTGCTTGCAATCCAATTTTACAATCCCAGAACACCATCAACTCCGAGTCCTTCCCCAATACCAAGCCTAAACACAACCCAAGCCAACTTGCCACACGCCCCTTAAACAGGGCCGAAGATCCTACAACAGTCAGTTAACCGACGCATTTTGGACAGCAGCAGTATAACATACGTCTCCATAATAATACCCGTAATCTGATACGGATCGGCATTCGATGCCGGCCGGCGGTCCTCGAAGTAGCCGTAACCCTTCGCCGCACACTCGCGCGGATACGGATGGACGCGCCACGGTTGGCGACGCCGTAGGTGAACTGGTCAATGGCGCCCGTCTCGTGGCGCCCGGTCAGACGCTTCTCGTTGTCCTCAATAGACGGCAATGTGTTCCTGGTGGCGCGTGCCCAGCTTGGCGATGGCCGCTTCGATGTGCTTCATGCCGCCCTGGAATGGTTTAGTGACGCGTTAGGCAAGGGAAGGGATGAAGAAGGAAGTGGGGCAAGGGAGGCGTACCTCCTCGCGCATCTCCTTGGTCGAGAAATTGGTGTGCAGGCCCGCGCCGTTCCAGTCGCCGGGGATGGGCTTGGGGTGGACTGAGACCTTGACGCCAAAGTCCTCGGCGATGCGGTGCAGCAGGAAGCGAGCGACCCAGAGTTGGTCGCCCACTGGAACGGTCGGTTAGCGGATGGCGATACGGGGTGTGGAGTGACTTACTCTCAATGCCGACGCAGGGTCCGACTTGGAACTCCCACTGGGCGGCTGTTTGCGCGTGAGTGTGTGACATGCAGGGAAGGCGAAGGGGTCAACATACGCATCACCTAAACAGTCTGTTAGAATTGCTTTACCCGAAGCCTTCAAGTCTCCCTTGACGACATACCTCAGCATTGGTACCCGAGATCTTGATACCCGCGTACAGACACGCGCGGTAGTGCGCCTCGACAATGTCGCGTTGCACAACTTTACCTGCGCCCACACCGCAGTAGTACGGGCCCTGGGGCGCTGGGAAGCCGTTCTGGGCCAGCCGTACGGCCGGTCGTTGAGGTCCAGCAGGGTGTACTCCTGCTCGAGGCCGAACCAGGGCTGGTGCTCGGCGTGGGCCTCCATCAGCTTGGCCGTATCGTGGCGGTGGTTGTACTTGTTGGGGGTGCCATCGGAGTCCCAGCATTCGGCGAGCACCAGGATGTTCTTGCCGCCGCGCAGCGGATCGGGGAAGACGGCGACGGGTTTGAGGTAAACGTCCGAATTGTCGCCAGGGGCCTGGCCCGTGGATGAGCCATCGAAGTTCCACATGGGCAGGTCCTCGGGCTTGTAGTCCTTCTCGGGGAGGGTCTGCCGACATGGTCAGATACGGCTGTTTCTTAGGTTGAGCGGTTTAGTTGCCTACCCTGGACTTGGACCGGGTGCCGCCTCGGAATCGATCCTGCGGAAAATGTTAGGTAAAAACTGGATTGCGGCTCGGAAGGGCATGTCTCTGCCCCTCCTGGGAGAAGGCTAGCGGGAGATGTGGCCAGGCGTACCAGATGTACTCGGCGATGAGGGTGCCTTTCTGGTCGAGCTCAAAGTACTTCTTGAGTGCTCCATGCATGAGCAAACCGCTACCCATTATTTTGTAGTTCACGTTGCCTTTGCTCACGTTCGCTGCCTGGGAGATGAAGGACGTTGATGACGCCTGTCGAGCCAGCGTCAGCGATTGGTCATGGCTCGTTGAAGGGATGATGCCGAGGTACGTACCATGGCTGCGGTCTGCACACGCCGAGTACAATCGATCAGTGCTCTGATACGCTCGATAATTCAGTGCTCCAGGATTGCTGAGGCGAGAAGGTTAGGATCCGAGGTCGAGCTCAAGGACGGCGGGGGGGTTGCTGGAATTAGAGTGGCCGCTCGGCTGATGGTGGACGGTGTGGGCGACATTTGCAATCTCGACCGAGAGATATGCTCGTGCTGCTGCTTATCTTTGCCCGAGTTGGGATGAACTGCCGCCCACCACGAGCTCCGCCACGCATGCGCCTTCCATGTCGCTTGTTGGGAGACGTACCGTTGATAACGAAACTGAGGTCAAAGAATGCCCCGGGACTTGCATGGATCTTGCATCCACCCCACGCGGGGGAGCGTCTTATCGGCTTCGTCCTATTGGCCGACCCATCCTTTGACAGTTCCCACCAAGTCATTCCACGTTTCGCGTCTAGTCTGGGCCTCCGCGGCTTCAACATACCCCTGTTTGCAACCCGGAAGGCTAGGAGAGGGGGGCGATGCAGGGACCAGCGGGCGTGTGGAGGTTGTACCACTCGCCAAAAAGCTTTTGGTAAGCAGCCTTGGGCCCTCTTAATCTATCCATGCGTCGTTTTTGGTGCCTGGAGAAGGCACATGATGCAGGCTGCAGGGGTGCATCGTGGATCATTAGATCACAGATCGTGGGTGACGGTCCCGATCTGAAAGTCGCATAGCGGGTCCGGGTTCTCAAGCTTTATCCCTTCAGACCCTTCTCCAACACTCCAGTACGACGACTCTTCGCAACAGTCTGACAAAAACTCGACTACAGAAGTGAGCACCTACTTACTCGGTGTCAACAACCAAATGAAAATGAGAATAATTCCACCTGAGTACTTAGGCGGCAAATCAACCCACAATGACGGTAGGCGCAATTGTTAGGCCAGCGGTGAGAGAGAGCCATTCGCGTTGTCTCCTAACTACGGCCATGGCTACTTACAAACCAGATAGGGGCCGGAGGCCTCTCTTATGCTAGCTTCCAATGCCCTTCTCAAATCTTGAACATAATCATCTCCGAAGAAACGCAAACGGACACAGGAACTCCCCTGTTGTGAGTCTCGTGTTTAGAGTCTCCCCCGAACTCTTACCTGCAGCACTTTAGGCAAGTTGTCTAATTTGATCCTCGCTCAAGGGCAATGATCCTGACCATTCAACTACGCCTGCTCGCCTGTCCCTCGTCAACAGACCCGCTCACATTACCAGATGCCAACAGAAACCATACGACATAGAGACGTAAGTGCCACAAACCTTAAGTGCAGCATGATTACCCATGTCACGTTGGAAGTTCCCTTCAGGTCGTCTCCCTACGTGCTGTCTCCATTTTTCCGTGAGTCTGGTCCCGTTCGTTCTTTTCAAGTGACTCTCTTCATTCTCGTCTCTGGAGCGGACGCGCCATGATTCACCTTGAAGCTACTACTCGCGAGAGAACCCAATACCTAGGTAGGAGGCTAAGTTTTGCCCCACGCCGGGTACACCATACGAATCGAAAACACAAGAAATATATATATTTAAAGCATATTATAAGCGAGCCGACCATATACGCGAGTCGAACACGTGTAAGGGCTGCACAGATATTTCGCTGTAGCACTATAACCTAATTACTGGCTTGATCCCGCTGTTAGTGCTACAGCGAAACATCTGTGCAGCCCTTACCCGTGTTCCACTCGCTTATATGGTCGGCTCGCTTATAATATACGTTATATTTATAGCAAATTAAACGAACAAGAAAAAGGGAACAGCTGAAATAGGGGAAGAAAGAAGAAACTCTATGAGGAAAGAGGGAAAAAAAAAGGGGGGGAAAGGAATACCTCAAGGACGTTTTTGCATGACGTATAGGTACTAGTAGTATAAAGGGTAACCCTTCCGTTCGCAAGCACAGGAAATACGTTTTGTTAGTTGGTCACCAAGTGAGGAACAATTCTCTTGGCGCCAGGATTGGTGATCAGCTTGAAGCAGTTGGTTTCAGTCATGTGAGTTGAGAATAACTACCTGGAAAATATGAGCGATTTGCTGAAAATCAGTAACTCAACCCTTCAACACACCTCATCTGTCCACAATGTGGCACAGCGTCTCCATCAATGCAGATCCTCCATTGTTGGCTGTTGGCGGCTGCCTCACCAGATTGTGGGGCGGCAAACACATCAGCAGCTGGTGGTCCAGGGGGGCAGCCAACTAGGGCTCGGTGAATGAGAAAGGCGGCAATATTGCAGACGACAAACCGGTCCTGTCTCGGGGAAACTAGGAGGGGAGCCTGCACTTCTTAAGAGCCTCGATTCGCGATGGGAATCTCGATTTGAGGGCGGGAAAAGCCGGTTGCAAGGATATCGGAATCTGCGCAGGCCTCGTATGTTTTCTTCTTTCCCGATGCGGCAAACGAGGTCGTTGCTGTCCAATCAGCTGGTCCAAAACGGCTCTGGGCTGCCATGGTTCGATCTTCGACCCGGATCAGACCACCACCGCTTCATGTGTCATCCTCACACCACACCGCAAACTTCCAGGCTCGACTCACTCCGCACGAATTCATCTGAAGGCAGCTTCAAAAGCTCACATTTCTCTTCCCTCTCGAGCACACCAGATCCATACTTTCCCATGTTCTTGAGGTTGGTCAGTTGAAACCATTCACATTGCTCGCTCTCCCTGTTCGGACGAGGCCCACTTTTTACCCCTGATCCTGAAACGGACACTCCCCAGTTTCCCCAAGTGATACCCCACAAAACCACTCACAATGTCGACCGCGAGGACAAGGCCGATGCAGCACGTCGACCGGAAGTCGCTGTACACCAACCTCGAGGCACGCATTCGCTACCTTCACTCATTCCTCGACTTTGGTGCCAGTGAGTTTGCAAAATTCCCAAATGTACCCCTGAATTGTTACTGATCCTACTCAGACGACATTGAAGCGCTCAGATCAGGCTCCAAATACATCCAGGCGCTCATTCCCGCAGTAGTCAACATTGTCTACAGGAAACTGCTGCAATATGACATTACTGCGCGCGCCTTCCAGACCAGGAGTACCGCATTCGAGGGCCCCATGGACGAGGACCCGGATGAGATGAGCCCCCAGATCTTGCACCGCAAGTCCTTCCTCCGGGCATACCTCAAGAAGCTGTGCTCGGATCCCACGCAGATGGAGTTCTGGGAGTACCTCGACAAAGTTGGGTAAGCCATCTCCCCCCCCCCCATCTCCACTTCCCTCCACCCTCATCATCCCGCCACTAACACCACCACCAGCATGATGCACACTGGCATCGGCCGCACCCACCCGCTGCACATCGAGTACATCCACATCGGCGCCGCCCTCGCCGTCATCCAGGACATCCTGTCGGAGGCCATCCTCTCGCACCCGCGCCTGCACATCGCGCGCAAGATCGCCATCGTCAAGGCCCTCGGCAAGGTCATCTGGATCCAGAACGATCTCTTCACCAAGTGGTATGTGCACGACGGCGACGAGTTTACCGACGGTATGGACTACGGTGCCATCGTCGAGAAGGAGGGTTACCTGCACGGCAAGAAGGTGCTCTCGCACGATGACGAAATGAGTTCCGAGGCGAGCGACGAGACGGCTAGTAGCCCGTGTCCGGGACAGAGAATGATGCGACAAAGGAGCCGGTGATGTTGGCTGGGGGTGGTGGTGCGGGCGTTTGCCCGTTTACGGGGATTACCGCGGACATGAAGGGGTTGAAGGTCCAGGAGGAGAAGGTTAAGCCGAATGTGGAGGGGGAGACGAAGGCGGCGGAGGTGGTGGTGAGTGGGCAGTAGGCTGGGCAGGGAGTGGGTTTGATGGGATTGTGAGATGTATGATGGCATTATGGCATTACACGGATTTGTTGGGCAGGGAGTTGGATGGTCAGTTAGGCTTGTGTATGGTTTGTTTCTTTTCCTCGCTCGCAGTAGAGCACGGGGAGGGTCCCAGAGAGGCTTAAGAGAGAATCTCGTTGGCTTCCACTCAACCGCTTGCTGATACTCCCCGTCCCACTGTCTGCATGCTGGAACCTGTGGGCTACTTGTCTAAATCCTACCATTCGCACCCGAGTTTCAAAGGGAGAGGATTACTGAGTGGTATTAGAGGGCCTCGTAATTATCTAGCGCTTTCAGAACTCATGGCCTTGCCTATCGCTTTTGACTTTCAGTAAGTCAAATCTAGAGAGACAAACACCAAAGTTGTATTTGACCTAGGTTTGGACTACCCAGTTTCTACAAGGCGTTAGTACCTAGCGGTGATAAGGGGGGGCTTAGCCCGAGTGACAACAGACCTGACAACCTCACTGGCGTTCAGAACAGCCCTGTTCCTCTCCAGCACAATGCATTCAATGACTAATTCCCACGGTTCAATAGTCTATCATCATTGTTTGTTCATCTGTTGTCCGTAGGTCATTCTTATCAATCTAATGCCCTGGGGTGGTCATTCGTCGCGTTCGTTATACTAGAGGGGAAGAGTAAGCCAAAGACCCCTTACTCCTGCTAGGTATCCATACACCATGTGTCCCCGTGGTTACATTCTGGACTCATATCTTCAAGCCCAAACCTCACTGGGCATCCGCTGCGACGCTCATGTGCTGGAAGAGAAGGTAATCCTGCTGTTTCCTTTTGCTAGGTTCCAAGTCCAGCTTCCCCAGTATTTCGGACGCCTGGCCGAGCCGCTCCATGCTGTTTATAAAACTTGCGCACGGAAGAATGAAAGGTTCGCCCCACCTCGCAGCATCTATATCGATAATGCGGCAAATAAGATACTCACAAATCTCAGACTCGCTGCCAAGTGCATCCCAGGTGCAACTCCTCACCCTTTCGAGGGTGGTGTCAATGAAGTCATCCCAACACGCTCTCATCATCCTCCTCGAATACGCGTGCATCAGCTCGGGCTGGCCGCCCAACCAAGGCCGATGCGCCCGATGCGCTATGCGCTGGCGTGTCCGTGGTTTTACATCCTGCCTGTTGTGAGTCGGCTGGGGCGAGCAGGGCCGAGGGGTCTTATCGGCTCAATGAGTCGCCTAGTAGCGGGGACGGGGGTTGTGCTGGCGGAGGACGGGAAGGGAGGGGCCCTGAAATGGACGGGAGCGAAGGGGGGAATGGGAAGGAGCAACCCCTGACTAGACATGGCGCAAGGTGCGGTGGTGGTTGTGTCTGTTTGCTTTGCTTCGCAGGGTCGGATGGAGCTTTAGCGGGCAGGCTGTCAACCGGCAGACGGAGATGATTCGGAATAAGAGGCGGAGGGAGGGAGGGCCGGGGGGAGGTGTATGTGGTGAGTTGTTTGTGGCAGGTAGCGATGTGTTATCCGGTCTGGGATTTGGCGATGATTGTTCGGGAGAGCGCCGAGGTTCGGAGGGGTTGCCTGGGACTGGCAAACGGTACAACAGGTTGCCCTGCTGGAGATGCTGATGACTGCGGCAGTTTACTCTGGTACGATGGTGCGGTTTGTCCTGGCTGCAGCGTTGGGAGTTGGGTTGAGACTGAACCAGCCGGAGGTGAGTTCGCTAGGGGCTTAATAGGGGTGAATAGCAAAGAATGTAAGCTGACCTTCGCAGCGCTGACTACCGCTATTTGGGAGTCCGGTAGATTGCTATACCGTTGGCAATTTCCAGAGTAAGTTCTAGCATCAGGACATTAGACAGGTACGGTTATCCTATTTTCCTTGGCGCAAGCTGACTCGGACCCTTCCAGCCCTGCCTCGGCATGAGCTCCTTTTTCGTCGAAAAGCTTCACATCCATCGTCGCTCAAAACTCGCCTACTTCCTTATCCTACTCGTGGCCTTTGCTACCGCGCTTTTTTGCACAGCTTGACGGTTGGCACCGTGGCAAGTGGCTTCTACCCCCCTAGGACCCCTAGGAAGTCTCGTGGCCGATTTCTCGACGTTCTTCCTGCTGCCGATGGTGGCAGGGGCTGTCGAGGGCCTTCAAATCAGTATCCTGTCTCCATACGTCAAACGGGTACTGCAGTCGACGAAGCCACAGCTGACGGTGAAAAAGCAGTCGGCGCCAAATACTCCGTCAGTGGATGGGTGCGACGAGCACGTGCCGACCAGCATGTTCACCCAGCACTCCAAAGTGAGTTGCCTCCGACAGTGCAATGGGTAAAAGGTACTGGCAGATGTTGTCCCGGCCATCTGCCATATTTTGGGCTACGCCTGGGTCTTGTGATGGTTTCATGTCACTGGCTGGTGATACACCACATGGTGCACTATCCTCTCCCATGTCCAGCGCCAGAAGGGAGGTGCTCTCCGTCGCTCCCCCGAGGAGCGGGAGGCCCTCCCCGTCCCCGCCCTATACCGCGGCCTCGGCCGTATCCTATTGGGGGCCTCGCCAGATGCTCCAAATACCTGGTCCGCCCTCGGCGCAGCTCTTGGTTCGTAGCCTCTTCAATCTCGGCTGCCGTCCGTCCCTGGGCATCGCGCAGAGTCGCGTCTGCCCCGGCGCCCAAGAGCAGCTCCTTGATGCGCGCGGCCCGCCTGCTCCACGCCGAGTACTCGTACGGCTCGTACGTGCCAAGACTGACCCAGTCCGCGCGCCGGGCGGTGAGATGTAGCGGCGTCGAGCCCTCCCGATCTGGCAGGTTGGGATCGGCGCCGAGGTTAAGGAGGAGCGCGACGGCTGCGTCGGACGCCGAACGCGTGGCCACATGGAGCGCGGCTGAGCCGGCATTGTCGGTGTGGTTTATGATATCGGCACCACCCTTGATCCGTCCGGCCAAGGCGGCGCCGAGGTGCTCGTCCTTGATGTCGCCGTCGACCAGCTCACCTGTGCGAGGGTCGTGCAGAGGATCCGCAAGATAATGAAGCGCGGTACGTCCCTCGTTGTCGGCCAGGCCGAGGTCGGCACCTTTCTTGACGAGGAGCGCGACAGCCCCGACCAGCTTCATGAAGGCGGCGTAATGGAGCGGGGTCCGGCCAAAGGCGTCTTGCCGGCCGATGCTTACGTTGTAGACGGCCAATTGCGAGATTGTTGATTCCAGCGCAGCCAGCCTTGCCGAGAGCGCCGAGCTCCGAGGTTCGGCCAGGAGTATGCTCCAGGTACGGGAGATGCATATAGAGTTGGGTTGGCCCTCCGAAAGACACCGCCCGAGAGCTGCCCAATGCAAGGGCTGTCTCCTACATTCATCCGTGGCGTCCGGGTCCGCGCCGAGGTCCAGGAGGGCTTGGACGGCGGCCACGTTCCAGTTGTGCGCGGCCCTATGCAGGGGCGTCGCTTTGTCGCCCCCGATACCAAAGGGGAAACACGCATCTTGGGATATGACCGTCGTTGGTGGACGTCGGATCCCTTGCCTGCCAGATAGCGGACAAGGTCGGCGCCGTCCCAACCCGAGACGTGGCCGAGCGGCGAGTCGGGGAAGGGATCGCGTTCACCAAAGGTAGTACTCCAGTTGAGGTCTAGCCGGTCCGATACTGTCAGGTTAGCTCCAGCGTCGACGAGAAGGCGGATCGTCTCCTCCCGGCCGAGGTCCCGCGAGGGAGGTGCATCGACGCCTTGCCAGAACAAACCCCGGGCGGCACAGAGAAGAGGGGTGCGGCCCTGCCAGTCCATCTTTTCTATGTCCGACAGGGCCCCTCGGCTTAAGAGGAGTCTGACGACTTGGTGCCGCCCATTCGCGCCGCCCAGTGGAGCGGTGTTCCGTTGACATCCTGCCGTCCTGGGGCCCGGTATAGTTCATAGGGACTCCTCTATCGAGGAGAAAGCCGACAGCTCCTATAGCACCTCGGCCCGCAGCCACCTGCAACAGACGGTTGCAGTCGTCCAGCTTCCTAGTGTATATATCGGCGCCGATGCGGACAAGGAGGCTCAGGGCTTCCGGGCTATCGTAATCTCGACAGATCTCGATGAGGAGATGCGAAGTCCACTCATCTACCCCGGACGTCGTTTCCAGTGCCGCCCCACGCTCGACGAGCAGCGCGATGATGGCGAGGCCCGAAGGCGAAAGCGCGCGGAAATCGACGCGCTTCTCTCGAAATCGCGGGACCAGGGATGCAAAGACAACCGGCGTCACGCCCTGGTACGCTCCCCGGTAGGTCGTGCCCAAGGCTAGTCGTAGATTCCTACTCGGTGATGGACCTGGTGTCGTAGGGGCGTCTTGACGAGCCCGGGGTATGTGTCGAGGAGTTGGCGGCACCGCCCGACATCCTCGGAAAAGAGTGCAGCGACAAGGGCGGCGTGCGGCGTACTCCTCTCAGCAGGCTCGCTGACCAACATGGCGCTGCCGGGGTCCTGAGAGCCAAGACCTCCAAGATCAGGTGCCAGGTTTGTCCCCATGGTGCGAGCAGTCGTGGAGAGCGGCAGGTCCTTTTTGCCGCGTGGTTTAGGGAGTAAGAGCTGGACAGGGAGGCGAAGGAACGGACGAGCGGGTGTACGTGGTATTTATACGATCCCACTTGACTGTGCCAGAGCCACGGCCCTGTCTCTCGGCGTGGCCGCTGTAAGTGTGAAGCGAAGCTCCCAAGGCGTGGAGCAAATTCAGAGGCACAAAGACATATAGTAACCAGTCAACGAGGTGGGTTGTTTCGCTGTCGGTACCAACCTTATCCATTGTGCTTTAGTATGTCACAGTCACAAGGCTTGAACAAGCGGCCAGAATGGGGACCAAGTAGATGCTGATGTCCTTGATCCGCGGCTTGCCAGTGGTGTTGATTCGGAGGATGTTGGTCACCTCATCCCGTGTCAGAGGCCGGAGTGAGAATGCAAGGGACGCCAAGATGGTCAGTACGTTTTTCGCTCGGGTTCCTTTGAGTCGGGCCAGAATCCGCTCATACGTGGCTGGGAGGTCCTTGGGGAGCGATTTCAGAACCTCGTTAATCTCCTCGGAGCAGCACACGACTTAAGCGCGTCGAGCTGACGCTGCGCCCATCGGAACCTGTCAACAGCTGTTAGAGAAAAGGATGATCCTGCTCAATGACTCGGCGATGGGCGAGTTGGGCCCCGTCACGGACGAATGGGAGCTTCCCTCCAGGTTCCGGACCAAGAGAGCGGAGTGTCCCGCCGTGTTCCAGTCCGTTTCCGCTTCCGTGAGCCTTTGCCGCTCCCAGGAGGAGGTACCGCCGAAGTTTGCGGAGGAGAAAGCATCGTACAAGATGACCCTGTTTTTTGCTTGAGCGTCTGTGGCGGTTCAGGGAGATTGGGAGATCTTGCCCGACCTCAAGCTGCAGAGTCTGCTGTACAGCACATTGGCGGCCTAGGTGGAAACCTCCATCCCCCGCGCATTGACACTAAGTGACCCTGGACTTCTCTCTGTCCTCCAAATTCCAGAACGCCATGCCTCCAGAGGTTGCGATTCTGTGCTTGACATACATGGCGATATCGCTGTCGACGCAAGATGCTGTGAGTGGGACCTCTTGAACAATTAGTATTCGTAGTCCCAGCTCAATGTGCCCCTCTTTTCGGCTGCGGCCAATGACATGAGTGTTCGTGAGTGCCGAGATGCCCTACAAGTGCCTGACCAGGAGACGTTGATCTGAACATTCATCCAAGGCACCGACCACGAAGGTTTTTGGAAACAAGGTCAAAGCGGCCATCATGACTTCAGGACTGTCCAGAGGCGGATCGATTGAACCAGTTTGCTGAACGTTTCATTTGTAATTCCCGTAGGCGTTCTTCAGCTGCCGGACTGCCTAGGGCAACTTGCTTGGGGATTGACCGTAGAAGCGAGTCTGGTTGCTGGAGGGATGCGTCCTGGAAGCCGAAGGAGAACACCACCGGCGTTGCGTTCGGTGACTGCGCTTCACGAGACAGGAGTGTTTGCAATAATTGCTGAGCTCAAAATGGTTTTCCAGCTCCAGGGATGCCAGTCAGCCACAAGAACCGAGGCGTTGTGAGCCAGTCTCAAAGGCCGCCGAAGAGATGAAACACACTCCGGTTCCTGGATGCTCCTCTGCGAGAGCGTTTCTCAAATTGCTCCAGGAGTCTGAGGCACGAAGCCAGTTGAGGGCCTTATTGATTCTCCGAGTCCTGGATGAGATTCTGGAGCAAGGAAGCTTGTGGAGCGAGGATCTTCTCGATCCCAAGAGGCGTAACCCTATGTTTTGAATCAGTTAATTATTGCTCGAGATACTAGTAACATAGGGCCGGGTACTACCATCATTGACTGAGACTGCATGGCGGGGCTGATTTGTGTCTTGAGTCGCTCTAGATTCTCCAAGTGCTTCTCAACGTCCTTCTTGCGGATTGGCCATGTGGCGCGCGAAAAGCCTTTGAGGATGCTGAGGACACTGTTGATCTCGACGCGGCAGCCAGCGACCGGGGTTGCTGTCTCTCGTCATCAGCTCTCCAAGACGCGCGCATGGCGCGTTTTGGTACACTAGCCTTGGCCAGTCCCTGATCCATCCTGGACATCATGGACGATGTAGAAGAAACACAGTCTCAGAAACGTCTTTGTAGGTTCCGCAGATCTCGTAAATCTGGCCGATTGCCTTCGCCTGCAGATCTTAGAAACGTGAGAATAGCGGATGCGGCACCAACAGCCTCCATGCTGATGATGAGGAGCGAAAGTGGATGTCGTCAAGATTCTAATATATGTGCCTCTTCAAACTTCAGGTTTGCTGTCTGCTTGCTAACTCTGTGCGCGGTTCCCCAGGACCGAGATATTTTCGAGAGCTTGGTGAGATGTCGAGTTGAGAACTCCGCTGGCCTGCTCAGCCAGCAGCTGCGGTCGACACAGCCCACAGGCAGGGCGAACTGCAGCAGTTATGTCCAAAATTCATGCAAGGTTGGAGCATTCTGATTTGCTCCTCTGCAAATAAACCACCCCTAAGGCGGCCGTGTTGGTAATTGCCACGTATTGCTTCACCGGGAGGGGAGGGTTAGATCGTGGAATTGGAATGGGTGGTGGTGGAAAACGCTTTAAGCGCTCGATCGGGGCACGAGACAATTCAACAGAAACTACTACGTTAGTAAAAAATAAAAATAAAAATAAAAGAGAAAGGAAAGAGCATGAACCCCTCAGGAGCGTGACAATCCTGGTAATCTGTTTCAGAAGCCATAAATAACGACAACCATTCGGAGGTGGACAAGCTCGGCTCCCAGCATTTCCTCGGTTCGATCAGCTAAGTATTCCCTCATTGTCCACTGCTTCCGTCAGTCTCTTCGCCCTTCCTCCACCCCACCCAGCACCTCACGCGAGCACCGTCCTCATCCCCGGCTGCAACCACAGCACCTTGTCCATCACCCCTCTCTCTCAAATGCCTGCAGCAGCTCCTCCCGCTTCTCAGTGAAGTGCGCCCATGACTCAAAATGCATCGGCACAAGCACATCAGCACCAATCTCTTTGAACAAGCGCGCGGCATCGGCCCCGTCCATAGTGATCTTCAACGGGCCAGTGGGGAGCGGGGCGACGGCATTGCCGGTGTTGATGAGGGCGAGGGAGATGTCTGCACGTGTTAAAACATGTAAGAAAATGTGAGGATTAGAAGGGGGCTTACGGAAGCGCTCTCGCATCTTAACCAGCTCGGACAGGTAGATGGTGTCGCCTGAGAAGTAGATCGCGTTGGGCTTGCCGTCGGTGGTGCCAAACGAAGGGGAGGTGAGGATAAAACCTGTGACTTCACCGCCCGGAAGGTGTTCGCAGGGCGTGCCGGTTACTTCGAAGTTGGCGGGACCGATTTGGAGGGCAAGGGTTTCCCTTGGCGGCGTCAGTCAGCCCCAACTTCAGAGAGACATGGAGTGACACGAGGAGGCTTACCATGGCCTGATAGCCCTCACCCCTGGGTTCGGCGCCAACTTCTTCGCGCCATCAACCGTCGTGAGTACCTGCCTCCCCTCGAGTGTCTTCCGGCCCAGCTCATCTAAGTTGTCCGGATGGTCCTCGTGACTGAGCAGAACAGCATCAATGGGCGGCAGGTCGTCCACACCGAGGGCGGGGTTGTCAGTGTTCTTGAGGATCACAATGCCCATGTCCCACTCAGTGTGGGCCGGGGAGAAGAAGGGATCCGTCAGGATGTTCACTCCATCGAGATGGATGATGGCGGTGGCCGTCCCGATGTGGGTAAGCGCCAGGGGCGCACTGAAGCTGATCTTGGGAGCCATTGTGATCTGTGAAAATTGATGGGTCCTTCTTGTGATGGAGCTCAAGTGAAGTGAAGGGCTTGAGAGGGAACTGGCATCGTCGGGTCCAAGACGTCAGCGGAAGGAGTATTTAACGGCCCGTGTAGCTCCCTCTCGGCCGAAGTCATGTCATCTACATGTTTGTAAGCAATAGCGGATTACGGCCAATAAACGCATGCTCAACTCCCATAATTCCGGCAAGCCGCGGAAGATAAATGGACGGGCGTCCGGGATAACCGGTCCTTGTGATCGTACGGAGTTGAGGTGGAGTTGCAACAACGACTTTGAGGCCAGTGACAAGACCCCCTTAAGCGCAGGGTGACAGACGGGATGCCGTAACCTTGACATTCTGGTGTTCCAGAACCAGCAACCCCGAAAAGCTTGGCGGATTTTGTAGTCCCATTTGGTTAGCGCCGATGGAGCTGTCGTCACATCAGCCAGATCAAGACGCTGTTGATATCAGACATCGACCGAGACGTGGGAACGAGCATGAAATGCAATACTGCTTATTCCTCTCGAGGAGGCAAAAGCCGCCAAGCTTTGGGAAACAGCATGCGGCTGAAAGGACGGACTGGAGGGGCTTCGAAAAAACTGACTCGGGCTGGGTGAAAGCTGCGGAAGCCGGGAAGCGAGCGGGCGGCCATGAGGGTGAAGAAGAAAACCGTTTGTCAGGTCTGTAGGGGGGAAAGATCGGCGTACGTCGTTCCGTTTCCTTGTCTCTTGACCCAGTTTACTAATCTTGAGTAGTGCGATGGAAGGAAGCCTTCCTGTTCTCAATGTCTCCTCCGAGGCATCACCTGTCCTGGGTATCCGGCGGACTGGGTCTTTGTCACTCAAACCAATGAGGGTGGGAGCGAGAATTCTCGCCGTCGAGTGGTAAAGAAAAAAGCGGAAGGACGACTTCACCTTGAAAACAAGAGCTTACGCCGGGCCAATCCTGCTGGCGCATGCCACTCGGCCACCTGATCAAAATTGTCATCAACAAGTACGTGCCCGAGTCTGATGCTGTAAGAGCCAGCAGCAGTATCGAACCGTCTCCCCGAATCTGTGGTTCATGGGCAGAGGTGCTGCCTGAACTAGTTGGCTCCGAAACCAAGTCGGCACTTGCTTCGGCCATCCGCGCCTTTGCCTTGACAATTTTAAGCAGGGGCCCAGAGCGCAGTGTTCCGATCACCGCCGGCCTCGAGGCATATCAACGGGCCCTCATTACAGTGAATGATGCGCTCCAAGCTCCGTACAGCGCCTTTCCGGCCAAGCTTGGGGCGGGCTGTGATGTGTTTGCTCCTGGTAGAGCTCTATCATCTGACGCCTGTGTGCAGCTGGACTGCGCATCTTCAGGGACTTGCAGAGCTGATGCAGCTTTCGCAGCCCGAGTTTTATGCCTCTGGAATCCCACACAGGCTCTTCGTGGGGGCAAGGCCGGCGCTGGTGGGTTCCCCAGGATCGCGAGTTTGCCGTTCACGAGAGTTTCGGGCTAATTTATCGAGTTCGCAGGTCGTCCTGGCGTTCTTTTCGAGGAGGTCGTCATTCCTTGCAAAAGAGGAATGGAGGACCGTTCCCTTCCGGGAATCCTCCCCTTCTCCGGTGCAGGCGCTTATGAGTGAAGCCGCTGCCATTCCAGCAATTCTCGAAAAATTGGATTCGGAAGGGGTTGATGCTGTTGCGGAAGAGGCGCTCCACGAGTTCGACGCCGTACTAGACCGTTTGAATGCCTGGGGCGACGGCTTCCAGTCCTCGGCATCACCCTCACCTCTCTTCGGTTTCAACCATCCAGCGGCACTGAGAGACCACACATTTGGTTCCAGAACATTACCATGGCAAACGTGCTGACACATCTGTGGGCATTCAAGATCATGTGTCTGAGGAACATTCATCAGCTCAGGCTCGTCATCTCCAAACTTGACTCAAAATCTTCGCACGCGACGACAAACAGCGACGAAGCCAAACGATTGTCCACGATGATTTGCCAAAGTACTGAGTACTTGATGCAGGAGAAGATGAAGCTATTTGGGCCGACATCAGTGACGCTTCCTTTACGGACGGCGTATGCGGCGTTTGAGGCAGGAGGTGTCGAAACGAAGGAAGAGCTGGAGTGGTGCCGAGACATTGTTGAGGACCTTCGCAACCGTGGTTACGGGTTCATGTCAGTGCTCATCGGAGCGTAGGATCGCTCCAGGTCGAAGCCAGGGCTTCATCGCGGAGCTGGCAGACCAAGAGTGCACTGTGTAGACCATCTAGGCTAGATCAACTGTCATGATAGGAGCCCCAGTCGTACCCAGTAAACGCAGCTCTTGCCGTTATATGGCCATCATTGCGAAGAGGGAGAGATTGCTCCTATCATTGTCAGGAGAGAAAGTCTGAATGGATGGAAGTGATTGGATGCGGCAAACATGCGAGCCGCTTTCAGCCATAAATCCAAGGCGCCAAACCAGCGCACGACAAGGAGGACCCACCCAGACAAGGCAGCAGAAGCTTGGGTAAGCTCAGTGGCCTTGCGTCGCAACCCGGAGCCAGCAGCAACCCAAACCAACAGCGACGAAACGCCCTCGGCGGAAAGCACCATCCAATAAAACAAACCACAAACATCGCGCGAGAATACTCCGATACAACCATCCAGACACATACCACGCCCCATAACTGTTCACCACATTTCAACAGGGAGTCGACACACCGGAATCCCCTCCACGATGGCGTCAGACCAGGAGCGCGAGCACGCCCTCGCCGCTTTCAAGCAGAAGCTGATCGAGTCGCGGGAATGGGAGACGAAGCTCAAGAACCTCCGGCTAGAAATCAAGGGGTTGCAGAAGGAGTTTGACCAGACAGAAGAGAACATCAAGGCGTTACAAAGCGTCGGCCAGATTATTGGCGAAGTGCTCAAGCAGTTGGACGATGAGAGGTGTACGTCGCTTGGACTTCCCACCAGTTCTTGGGTCATCATCACAACTGCTGACATCCACCGCACCCACAGTCATTGTCAAAGCCTCCTCAGGCCCGCGCTATGTCGTCGGGTGCCGCTCCAAAGTCGACAAAGCCAAACTCAAGCAGGGGACGCGCGTGGCACTCGATATGACAACGCTCACCATCATGCGCATGCTGCCGCGCGAGGTCGACCCACTCGTCTACAACATGTCGCTCGAGGATCCGGGCCAGGTAAGCTTCGCGGGCATCGGCGGGCTCAACGACCAGATCCGCGAGCTGCGGGAGGTGATCGAGCTGCCGCTCAAGAACCCGGAGCTATTCCTGCGGGTCGGTATCAAGCCGCCCAAGGGCGTGCTGCTCTACGGGCCGCCCGGCACCGGCAAGACATTGCTCGCCCGCGCTGTGGCGAGCAGCCTGGAGACGAACTTCCTAAAGGGTGCGTACACCACTTCTCCCTTCCTCGTCTCTCTTCCTCGTATCCCTGATCACACCCACTAACACGGCCTTACCAGTTGTCTCCTCCGCCATCGTTGACAAATACATCGGCGAATCCGCGCGCCTCATCCGCGAGATGTTCGGGTACGCCAAGGAGCACGAGCCGTGCATCATCTTCATGGACGAGATCGACGCGATCGGCGGGCGGCGGTTCAGCGAGGGCACCAGCGCGGACCGCGAGATCCAGCGCACGCTCATGGAGCTGCTTAACCAGCTCGACGGCTTCGACTACCTGGGCAAGACCAAGATCATCATGGCCACCAACCGGCCCGACACGCTCGACCCGGCGCTGCTGCGCGCCGGCCGTCTCGACCGCAAGATCGAGATCCCGCTGCCCAACGAGGTTGGGCGGTTGGAGATCTTGAAGATCCACGCAGCTAGCGTGGCGAAGGAGGGCGAGATTGACTTTGAGAGCGTGGTCAAGATGAGCGACGGGCTGAATGGCGCTGATTTGCGGAACGTGGTGACGGAGGCGTAAGTAATAACACCTCCAGGATTTTGCAGTTCGCTAACACCTCTCTCACAGTGGGTTGTTCGCCATCAAGGCCGACCGAGACGCTATCAACCAGGACGACTTCAACAAGGCGGTGCGGAAGCTTGTCGAGGCGAAGAAGCTGGAGGGCAAGCTTGAATACCAGAAGCTGTAAGGGACAGGCGGAGGAGCCGGTAAGGAAGAGGAGCTTGCATGCATGGCACTACGCTTGGTAGACGTAATAGATGCCGCCATGGAGACACTTGTCAGCGTTGGGGGCGATGGCTGTAATATTGTAACAGTACGGGTTGGAGGACGAACCCTGGAGCGAATCGACCTTGGTGGCCAGCTACCCCAGAAAGCTGCCTGGTTGGATGTGGCCCGTGCCCATGTCAGGCAAGGCTTGCATGTGAATCCGTAGTCGAAAGGAAGCATTGGTGGGAATCCTCCCGTGAATTGGCCTATCATTGCATCCTGGAGATGGCTCCCTCCTTCAGCTGCAGGGTTGTCCTCCACAGAAGCCAACCGCACCAAGATCTTGGCCCCTGAGGCTGTGCGGCAGCGTTGCCGTGGGCTCTGGTTGAGCGCTCAGATAGGGCTGTTAGCGTGATGTGCGGCTCATCCTGATGGCCTGATCCTGAGGAGGTTCTAATGATGCAGTAAGCATGTGTTGCCTCTTACGGAGCAGCCTGCCCTGTCAGTCGAATTTTCTCGGACGAGTTCGGCTGACAGGATTCAGGCGACGTGCAAGACGGCGGTGATCCGTTAAATTGGCGATCTATTGAATGGTAATGTCAACCTCTTCCCTAAAGTTCACCATCGAATTCCGTTCGCCGTCTCGTGTTGTTGGAAATGTTGTCGTGTCCGGCATTGGCGTATGGGGCGAAAGGGTGGTTATTTCTAAGAATAGCTGCACGCCAAGGGCAAGACAAGACCGTCCCCTTTTCTTTCGGCATGCCATGCCTCACAGCCGCAAAAAGTGGGCTCCCCTTGCCCTCGGCCCCATCCCATGAACTTCAGGCGAGGCGCCCGGACCCAACAGATAGGACTCGGGAAGGCTGTGAACTCCTAGCTCAGGTGTGACAAGGGTTGCACTGACGTCGCGTTGGCCGACTGTTCCTGGTGTAATCGGGACACGAGCGGCATGCCGGATGGGCGGAACTCCATGGGATCGCTGCCGAGAGTTGAGGCGATGATGCGCCGGAGGGAGATCCCTGTTAATACCCAGGGCGTTTGTGTGACCGAGTTGTTCATGGAGTCCCAGTGACAATACCAAGGGCAAGTCTCGATGCTCAGCAGAGGGCGGAAAGGGCGCGGTCTCCGTTGACTGCGATACGAAGCTCTCCACTGCCACCTTCGTCGGCGAGGAAACCCAGGATCCGCTGCCAAGACCGGGCCGGCTCTTGTTGTGGTGAGCATCTCCTGGACTCCTCAGCAGAGGTCATCAGCGATGAGTGACAGCCGGATGGCGGTGAAGCCACTTGAGATGCACAGCATATTCTTGGCATCCACAGAAGAGGCGGCGTCGGGTCTGTTCGCAACGGTCAGAAGCTCAACACGTCGATCAGTCCTCTCTGTTCAAGCGAATGCTTTTGTTGCGGGGAAAGGCACCAAGAAGTGCCGAGATGCTGCCAATGACAGGCGGAGAATCCACCATGAACCAATATCCCGCCGCTCGGAGGAGAAAAAGGTTGCATGCTGCTAACGGCGCCACGCGTGACAAGGCAGAAAGACTGTCAGAGATTAACAAGCCGGAGCTTACCGCTCCAGCGCTATCTCAGATGTAGGCAGTTCAGTGGAATGAGGATGATTTGGCGTAGGTCGCGAGTGAGACATGGCAGCAGCTATATCGATCACCTTCTGGCGCTTTCGTAGGCTGCGTAAACAGCGTTTCAAGATCCCTCGACGAGGTCTTAGGCTGACCAAGTTCAGAGCAGACAATTTCGAGATTGCCCTGGAGGATCAAGATTTGGAAGGGAGGGGAGGGGCTGCAAGAGCGCCCGGCCGAAACGCATGCAACCCGTGGGTTCCCTGCAGTAAACTGTCACCCCGAATGTACAGAGAGTCAGGAACAAGAAAAGGAGGAAATGGACACAGAGTGCTGTATGATGGAAGTGCAAAGACGCCTTTGGCGCCCATCTTGACAAAGAGAAAGAACGAAATGCGGGCGTGAACAAGCCACCAGGTTGGTCTCCTTCCCGAAGCGATGCGATGCTTCCTGGCGGACACTGGACAGCCCCTGCCAGGGCAGTGACGACTGCGTCCCTGGCTCGGGTCAAACCCCTGTCTCGTCTGGCCGCCAGAAGGATCCACATCGCACCTGCGGCCTGCAGCATTCCTAACCCCCCCCTCCAGAAACCGGCCATAAAGTCAGCAAGCTCCCCCAGCAACCGTCTTGTCGCTCATCCATCCCCCATCGTCTTGCAAAACCCGTCCACCGCCTGGCACCCCGAGCCTTACTGCACCGATTATAGTGATACCCTCAGCTTTCTGTCGTCGCATTTCCGGTTTTCCTGTGCTTTCGTCCCGTCATTCGCTGGTTGGTCCGTCAAGATGTGGTACGAACGACCCCAAACACAACCCCGCCATTTGCTCAGTTGCTGCCCTGGAAACAAGCGGGGTATTGGGCAAATCTGACGGGAGATCGAGAGGCGGCGGTCGGCTGACGCGATGGATCTTCTCGCAGTGGCATTTTCGGCTACGTCAATTACCTGGTGGAAAAGGACCGGAAGTTCATCATTGACACACTGATCAACGGTATGTCAGCACTGCGACCAAGCGCGAGCCCCTGAATGCAGGGACCGATCTCGACCCCGCCATCCGTCCATCAATTTGCGCAACACAAGAAACAGCGCCAGTTCCCACCCCGCGAGCGCTAGTTGCTGACGTACGCCTCTTCCCGGCAATCTAGGCCTTTCCCGCCTCGAGTACCGCGGCTACGACTCTGCCGGTCTCGCCGTTGATGGCGACAAGAAGAAGGAGGTGTTTGCCTTCAAGGAGGTTGGCAAGGTTGCGAAGCTGAAGTCGCTCATCGACGAGTCCAAGCTCGACCTCACCAAGGTCTTCGATTCACACTGCGGCATTGCTCACACCCGGTGGGCTACTCACGGCCCCCCGTCCCGCCTGAACTGCCACCCCCACAGGTATGTCAGCCGCACAGAGCTCTGCTCAGGGCCCAGTTGACAAGGCGAGCGCAGGTCCGACCCCAACTGGGAGTTCTCGATCGTCCACAATGGCATCATCACCAACTACAAGGAGCTGAAGACGCTCCTCGAGAGCAAGGGCTTTAAGTTCGAGACCGGACAGACACCGAGTGCATCGCCAAGCTCGCCAAGTACATCCACGACCAGCACCCTAATGTGGGCTTCACCGACCTGGCCAAGGCCGTTATTAGCGAGCTTGAGGGTGCCTACGGTCTCCTGATCAAGAGTGTGCACTACCCCCACGAGGTGATTGCCGCCCGCAAGGGTTCGCCGCTGGTAATTGGTGTCAAGACGCAGAAGCGGATGAAGGTCGACTTCGTCGATGTCGAGTATGCCGACGAGAACAGCCCGCTCCCCGCCGAGACGGCCGCCCAGAATGTTGCCCTGAAGAAGTCGTCTGGCCCTGGCAGCCTCCTCGCTCCCAATGGTCTGTTGGGCGCTGCCGACAAGTCGCTGCTGCACCGCTCGCAGTCGCGCGCTTTCATGACCGATGACGGTCTTCCATGCCCACCGAGTTCTTCTTGTCGTCGGATCCGTCAGCCATTGTGGAGCACACCAAGAAGGTTATGTACCTCGAGGACGACGATATCGCGCACATCCATGAGGGCTCGCTCAACATCCATCGCCTTAAGAAGGCGGACGGCAGCAGCAATGTCCGGGCTATCCAGACGCTCGAGCTCGAGCTGCAGGAGATCATGAAGGGCAAGTTTGACCACTTCATGCAGAAGGAGATTTTCGAACAGCCCGAGTCGGTCATCAACACCATGCGCGGCCGTCTCGACATCGCCAACAAGACGGTGACGCTGGGTGGTCTCCGCAACTACATCAGTACCATCCGCCGGTGCCGCCGCATCATCTTCATTGCTTGCGGTACCTCGTACCACAGCTGCATGGCTGTCCGCGGAGTCTTTGAGGAGCTCGCTGAGATCCCCATTGCCGTCGAGTTGGCGTCCGACTTCCTCGACCGCCAGGCACCCGTGTTCCGTGACGACACGTGCGTCTTCGTGTCACAGTCCGGCGAGACGGCCGATTCGCTGATGGCCCTGCGGTACTGCCTGGAGCGCGGTGCTCTGACCGTCGGTATAGTGAACGTGGTCGGCTCAAGCATCTCGCTCCTGACGCACTGCGGTGTGCACGTCAACGCTGGTCCCGAAATCGGTGTCGCCTCGACCAAGGCCTACACGTCGCAGTTCATCGCCATGGTCATGTTCGCGCTGTCGCTGAGCGAGGACCGGGCGTCGAAGCAGAAGCGGCGCGAGGAGATCATGGAGGGCCTTAGCAAGATCAGCGACCAGATCAAGTCGGTGCTGGAGCAGGATCAAAAGATCAAGTCGCTGTGCGAGAAGACGTTCAAGAACCAGAAGAGCTTGCTTCTTCTCGGCCGCGGCAGCCAGTACAGCACTGCGCTGGAGGGCGCCCTCAAGATCAAGGAAATCAGCTACCTGCACTGCGAGGCCGTCATGAGCGGTGAACTCAAGCACGGCGTTCTCGCGCTGGTCGACGAGAACATGCCGATCATCATGATCCTCACCCGCGACGAGATCTTTAAGAAGAGTCTGAACGCCTACCAACAAGGTACGTCTCCGCGATCCCCGAACCACAGAACGCCAGCTAACAAACATGGCAGTCATTGCCCGTGGTGGAAAGCCTATTGTGATTTGCAACCCAGGTGACGAGGAGTTCAAGGCCAGCCAGGCTGAGAAAATCGAGATCCCCAGGACAGTCGACGTCCTGCAGGGCATCCTCAACGTCATCCCTCTGCAGCTGATCGCCTACTGGCTCGCTGTCATGGAGGGTCTCAACGTCGACTTCCCGCGCAACCTTGCCAAGTCGGTCACCGTCGAGTGAAGCGGCTGACAAGAGTCTGCGATGAGAAAACGACATGGGTCGTCCAAGGTGCGGAAGACCGAGGAGGTCTCCGTCCCTTGGACAAGTGATATGATGTACTAGTAATTATTGGCTACCTTACAGTCCACCGCTGGCTAGGAGTTATGCGAGGAAAACGGACATGGGATAGTGAGAAGGGGGCATAGCGCCGCGGAGGATAGGGTTCAGGACACATGGTTTTGCTGGGTCGGTCTGGGATGAAGTAGTGCCAGGAAGCCCCACAGCAGGCGAGCCTGCCTTGGGCGATATTTATCTGGGCAACCACAAGGCATTCATCATATCTCTCGTCTTCACAAACTTAATGATTCGCCAGGTTTCTAATTCATGACTGCCCTCTAAACTGCCCCAACAACCGACACAACCGCACGCTTGGCCCCAACTCAGAGCAACTCTAGCGTCATGAAGTCCCGTTGCCCGCCAATCGGCGCCCGCCGTACCTAACTAAATCCATCGCCTCTACCCATTACACAGTCTGCGTGCCATACCCGCGAATCCGCTCAGCAAACGCCCAGCTCTGCCTCTCCAGCTGCTCGTCCTCGCTCAGCTCCACCCCGTCCTTGGTCACCACCGCGATGCTGTACCGGTCCAGGGACCGCGCATCACGATAGAATAACACCTTCATGCACTCCTTGACGATCTCCACCGCCTGCTCCCGGCTCAGCTTCGCCGCCGCCTCCTCCGTTGCCGCGAACCGCCGCATGATGGGCTGCGCCAGCATCGCGCCGAACCCGGTCGCCAGCGAAGGGGACGTGAACGCCGTGCCGCGCAGGTCGACGGATGCGAGGAACGGTTTGGAGTCTGAGTCGAAACCGGCGACCAGGATCTGGTTCCACAGGGGATCGAAGTCGTTGCGCCGTCGGTACATCAGCTTGGAGAGGTACTTGTGCAGATTGGCGGCATTGAGCTGGCCGGCGGGTGCCGGGCCCGATTCGGAAGCGGTCGATTCATGCTCGTAGGCTTCGTCGATGGCGAGCTCGTTGAGGTGCCGGTCCAGGAATTGCATGTCGGAGACGTCGCCGCCGAAACCGACGACCGACGTGGACAGGAAGGGCCGCAGGCGCTTGACGTCGGTGAAGCGCGCTAGAGAGCCGTAGGAGGCTGAGGGGAGGAGGGAACGAAGGTTAGGACTTGCTAAGATGGGGGGGTTGGAAAGGGAGAAGGGGAACGAACCAAGGTTGTCGGCTGCCATGACGACGCCGTCGCTGAACTTGATCGCTATGACTGAAGTGCCCGTGACGACGGGGGATTGTGTCGCCGTCTTGGGCCCGCTGGTCTGGAGGTAGGAGGCATCGTAGGCGCCATAGACGTCGTCTCTGGGCTAAGGACGGTCAGCATTGCGGGCGTGGTTACGGGTAACAGGACAAGGTGGGTGGACGCACACGGCCCCAAGCTTGCGGGCGGTGATCCATGGTCGCTGGGTGTTACGGTGGGAGATTGGACGGAGAGTGGGTGTTATGGAAGTGGTGAGATTAGTTTCCCGTTCGTTGGATTGGTATTCGCTCTGGAAATCGTTGGTGAAGGACGTCGGATGCGGTTCGTTGGTTGTCTTGGAGAGGGATGCTGCAGTTGGGGGTGAGGCTGGAGCTCTGGAGCTTCGCGTCCAGGTGCTGCCTTCCCGGCTGGCTGGCGGGCTGATGTGCCAAGGCTCCATCGCTGCCTGAGGTTGAATGATCTCAGGTTTCCGCCAAGCAACCGCACGTGATACCCTTCTGCTCAACCGACATAAAACACTTCAGGCACCCTCGAGTGTTCTCCAACGAAATCAGATTCACCATCATTTCAGCCGAAATTCTGAAAGTTGCTGCACGACATGGGTCTCGTACAGTATGACAGCAGTGATGAAGATGATGAGATGCAGACTCCGATGGAGGAACATGTAAGGAAACCTCACCTGCGCTCGAGAACCCGAGCTGATATCTCATCTACCAGCCTCCCAAAGCGCCAATCGAGTTTGTCTCAGCAGGTGATGAGCAAGCATCTGGTGAGTATTTCGTTCCCTACCCCAAATCAAGCCTTCCAATGACCACCTCCTAGAACCAACGCCCACCCCATCAGTTCCATCAGTAGCCTTTCAAATCTCATCAACCACTCCACCTACCCAACCCATAAGCCCAACACCTGCGCCAGGCCCCGCTTAGGTCCAATCCTCGGGCCAACCCTAGGCCCCTCCCGCCCTCCCCCCAGTCAACCTCTCCCCCAAGCAGAAGGACCCGAAGTCGACCTCGCCTTCCTCGACTCCCAAGAGCAAGACCACCCTCCTCAGTGGAAGCACCACGCTCCCCCTACACCTCAACCCGCACCCTCCTCCGCGACCTGACCCTGCCCTCCCACCCCAACATGGACATTCCCCCTTCGCCACCGGGCTCACCACCCCGGGGCACGACGCTCTGACGGCAAAGTTTGACACGTTCCTCAAGCTCAAGCGCACCAAGGGAGTGCACTTCAACGAACGGATCGCTGCGAGCGCGGGGATGCGGAACCCCGGTGTGGGGGATAGACTGCTTGGATTTGTCGGCGTCGAAACGGAGTTCAATGGTGGGGATGAGGATGCGGGGGGCGGGAATGACGGGGGGAGGGTTGGGGCAGTACGCCACAGTGTTGAGTGCGGATGTTTGGGATCCGGGGTGTTTCCCTGCTTGGGCGTATAGGGGAGCCTTGAGGAGAGCGCAGGAGAAGGTTGCGCGGGAGAGGGAGAGGGGACTGGGGGAGGCGGTAGAGTTTGTTAGTGCGGGCAAGAGTGATGCGCTGGGAGCGGGAGGGGGAGGGAGTAGGTCTGGCACGGGAACGCCGGCGGGGAGTGGGAAAAGGAAGGGGAGGTGGGATACGTGATGTGGTGTTGGAGTGGTGGGCAGAGGGAGAGGGGGACTGTATGGGTAGGTAGAATGTGTGCTGCACCGTGTAGACCGCAACGCATGGTAAAGATACCCAGTCAGAAAGGTTCTCGAATTTCAGGTGTGACACTCATAGAAACGCGTGTAGACACGGGAAGTATCCAACTCTCCTTGAAAATTGAGTAGCAGCGCCAGTGGTGCCACCATGTGTTGCTCGCCGTCTATTCAACCTCCCTCAGCCGCCGGCACTTAACCAGCTTGTTGTGGCACAAACCGCCAAGGCGGCCCCAGACTCACACGCACGGATTAATGTCCGTCGTTATGCTCGGCATTTCCATTGCCCGCGCCTGCATAGTCAGCCGCTCGCTGCCTACATCTGACTACCCGCTCTTGGCAGGGCAGCCTAAGGTAGATATCCCGTCCAGCTGCCACAGGCAGCTTGCGCACTCATAGATGCTCCCGTCATATGCTGTCCATAACATAGCCCGCTCAGCTTCATGGTATCTCCTTTCCACATCATCATCGTCCAATGCTCAGAATGGTATCCTATCCCTGCGTAACAAAACGAAAACCAGACATTATTAACACAAAACCACCAATGTATTAAGATAGGTAGCGACTTTAGAACGCTCGCTCAGTGGCCCCCACCTCCAAGACCGCGCAGGGAATGCGAGGCCGGTCGCTTTCTTGATGGGGGTGCCAATGTCGACCATGATAGTCTGGTTGTGGGCGGCCAGGGCGTTGGCAAAGTAGGGCAGCGACTGCCCGTTGTTGACCACCTCCTTGCCGCGGATCATGAGCGGGAGGATGCCCTTGTCCTTGCCCTCGCAGTAGGGCTTCTGGCCGAGCGCTGCAAGGACGGCGCCCAGGTCTTCGATGGTGGCGCGCATCTGGAACTCGTTGGCCTCGCCGGGCCGGAGGGTGAGGTTATCGATGTAGACGGTGCCGATCTCCTTGTCGAAGAGGTAGTTGTAGAAGGTGACGTTGCCCTGGGAATAATGGTCAGCACGGTGTGTTTCGTGGCATGGTTTCGCGGAATTGAACTCACGAGCTCGAAGGCGACAAGAGAGCGGTTGGGAATGTAAGTGGTCCCCCAGAAGTTGTGTTTCGCGCATCTTTGTTGGTGGCGGCGCGAGTCTGGTTCACGACGGTACCGTCAAGCATCTTCAGACCTGGGGATAATGTTAGTGGGTTACTCAAGGGAAACGTGTAGAATAGCCCGGGTCGGCATACCAGGCATGGTGATGGTCTTCTTGAAGGTCACACCATAGCTGCGGGAGATGCCCTTCACATGGACGTTGGTGTTGCCCTCGACGGTGACGCGAAGCGACTCGTTGGCAATCAGCCAGGTGTTGAAACGAGTCAGGGCCTCTTCATCATTGATGACGAGGTTCTGAGTGACGTTGACCACCTGGAGCGCATCACTAGTAGTCTCAGGGAAGTCGATATGGCGAAGGGGGTGTGAGGCTCGTAGTCCTCGAGGTACATCACGCCGGGGAAGCCTTCGATGGTCGCGTGCACGGAGCCGTCGGTCTTGATAGTGGTGTCGATGTCCATGACCATCTTGGTCTGGGTGTTGGTGACGACAATGCCATCGAGAATGAGCTCGGCGTCATCGAGCTTCTGCTGAGCAATTTTGGGGACGCCGACCAGCAGGCTATCACCATGGTCAGTTTCTCATGGCGAGACACGCACGCCCACCGGCGAAACCACTTACACCACAGGCACAACCACGACAACAATGACAACAATCAAGGCCAGATACGCCCACCAGAACCTGGCGCAGTGGCCCAAGCAGCCGCGTCTCCTGGGCTTCGAGACGTCCTCCGTCTGAGTGACGACGGTCTTATCGATGTCGCTCATGGTGTCGACGTGGAGATGACGTTTCTGTGTCGAAAAGAGACTGGACAGTGTTGTTGATACCGGTTCCCGTCTCACTGAGCGAGGGCCGAGGAGGAGAAGCAGACGGTTATCGCTGGTCGAGAGAAAGAATCGGCACGAGCAGAAAGCAAGGAGGTGTGTGTTAGCAAGCAGGAACAGGGTCGGCCACTTATAATGAGGGATCCAAGGAGGAGCTAATGGTTGGGACGCAAAACGGGGTCAACCAGGCGAATTTCGCAGGGGGATGGCTGCTTGCCGGCTCCCACCCTCCAGGGTCGTGAGCTGCATGGGGATCATCAGTTCCGCGCGAGGCCCAAGACGGGAAGCAAAGAAAGGAGCAACCTTGCCGCCACCGGTGGATGAGCCCCAGCAGCGAGTGGACGAGATTCGGTTACCCCAGTTCTTAGATGTCCAATTGGGGCCTCCCGCGGGGAACAACTAGCCCTTTCGAGAAGGTCGGCCGAAACCACGCTCTCCACAAAAGGAGGTTATCGCAAGCCATAAACCCTAACCCTTCATGGAACGAGCGACGTGAAAGGCCGAAAAACAGCGGGGAAAATGGTAAATTCGCAGTAAACCAGCCGCTGGACCCTGTCTCGCCTTCGCGTCGTCCCAAGTGTCGTCTCCTAGCATCAACAAGTATCAGACACCCTGTATCTTCACGAGCCAACAACTGACGCCGGCTTGGCAGGTTGACGCCGGCCGTCCTTGGCTTCACGGGGAAGATGGGCCTCGCCCCAGACGATGCGGGGAATGCGGAGGAGAGGCCTCACAATCCCCAGTCGCCGAGAACATGCTCGTCTTTGACATCTTATTGCGGAGGTGGGGATGGCGTTGTTGATGTCCGCGGGGAACCCTCCACAATGCAAGGCGACATTCGCGCCTCTAGCCGTATTGAGACTAGCTGATGCCATAATAAATCTCCGGCCGGGTACGGGAAGGGCGAGGTCGACAATGTCAAACCGGTTTTCTGGTGATCATCGCTTTGTTCGTGATGTCCCATCGGCGAGTCGCGATTCGGATTCGGCTTCGGGCAGCCTTGGTCAACCCATCCTGCTGCTGGCACCACACAGCAGCGACTGTCGCACGACTTGGTGCCTGCGTGTCTGGTGTCGCGATCTCTCGCAGAACTCATCCTGCGGTTGCCGTGTTAGCAGAGTCCTTGAAAGACGAGAGACGCTCCACTGCGTAGGTGCGACGGTTTGACAGGCTTCGCGGGCGTGACTGCCAGAAGTGGACGATGCCAAGAGATCATTTGTGGCGTGCCCCGCTTCGTCCGGGGAGGCGCCAGGGGTTTGTCGCTCCATCCCTGTTAGAGTGGGTAGGCATCCTCGGCATCTCGTGAGGGTTCTGCTGGAGCACATGAAAATTTTTGGCTCCAGCGAGCAGATCCAGCAATGATGGCCAACATCCTGGCCGTCAGAGGATCGCGACTATTGGACTTTCTCTTGTGCAACGGCTGCAGGCCAAGAAAACGCCTCGTCCGACGGGCAATGTTTTAGTCAGGGAGGACCGATTACGAGCAGAGACGAGACTGACATGTGCCATGTGCCACAATTCCAATTATTTTTCAGCAACCAACACAACATGACCAGACGAACCGTGTCGCAGCAGGCTGTTCGGACGGTCGACAGTATTGCCGATCGCTGTGGCGGAAATGCCCCGCTAATTTATCGCCTCCTGTTACTGGGATGAGATCCGCGATTCTCCAACAAAATGGGCTTGCCGCTCCACGCAATACTGGACACCAGGCAAAAGACTTGACGTGATTTGGCGTCGCCTATTGTTGAGGGTGGAGGGGAGCCACTCGGAAATTTGAGCAGAAAACATTCTCTTGGAAGGTTTCATACCCATCGGTGCCGACCCGTCCGCAACGGCAAGGGTCGAACCCACGCTCAAGGCGGAGCCTTGACAGCAGATGGCCAGATAGTCGAATTCTGGAAAATCGGAAAAGCCTTCGTGTTGCTTGACCCAAAAGTCAAGGCGAGCCATCCAACAATCCAGCACGGGTTCAAGCACGCCAACTCGCCACAGGCGACCCACGAACCAGACAACCTCACACCTGCCCAAATCAAAGTTGGCCAACCAATCGGCGGTCAAGCAGAGGGGGTCACCCGGCGTTACTCTCATCGCTCCCATCCATCAAGCGAGAGCCAGCTCAGGGGGCAATCGATGCAACACAGCTGAAAATTCGAACATCGCCTTCGGCATTCTCCATGCGGTCCCAGGTTCCAACATGGGTGTTTTACAACAGATGAACGGTGTCGCATCTGCACCGCCAACAGTCGCATCAACTCAATTGAGTCTCAACACCACGATGCCAAGGGGACCATCCCAACCGAGATGCGACGAAATCAACTTTCACATGGTCCAACTTCAGGCGAGCGTCCCTGAATATGTCCTCCAACCAACAAGGGTCTGTTCCTTGCAGGGCCGCATGTCTGCAGATGCAGAGCCTCACAGACCGCATCGTAAAGCGACCTGCATGTTCTGTGCCGCATCGGTACTCCAGATACTTAACTGTCACGATCGCTGGGGACTCATATGTCAGCGGCAAATTGATGTCTAGTGGTGGGACCTGGCTCGAGACCGGCAAGGAAGTATTGACACATGCGCCTAAGCAGGGCATATGCGAGATTGAGCCCTGACAACGCTCTCCCGGTGATAGACTCGGGAGGTAGTGTAGACACTTCAGGCCAGTGGGGTTGATTGATGCTCGCGAGCCTCAGCTACAATCCCTCTCTCCCGGCGAAGATCGCCCAAAATATCCCAACTCCTGCAGTTCATGAAACATCCTCACAGCCTCACAACAAGAACCAGATGGGCTGAGCTCCAGCTCCGGCCCCGCAACCAACCAAGCCCCCCATCCCGGTTCCCGGGTCCCCCGCGTTTCGGCGATGGTGGCCCACCAGCCGGGGCTGCCACATGTCACGGAGCACGCACGCAAAACCCACACCTCGGCTTTCACGCGCCATCAGAGATCTCGCTCGAAACACGCCCACGACCGGATCGCCGCTTCCCCGCATAGCTTGGCAGGGAAAACATGGCTCATCCCATTCCCTCGGGCCCCTCGGAATCATGGGGTTCCCCAATCTTCAGCTGGGCTTTGTTCAGAGCTTGGCTGCGGGGAGGTCCACAGGCCGGCACGGTCCAGGCCAGCGTCGCCGTCAAAAATGTCGCGCTCGACTGCGCGGGAGTTGATCTGACGAATTGTGTTAACAAACTCACATCACATGTCATGCGGAGATGGGTAGGAAGACATGAGGGAATACTCACGAAGCGCGGCCCCAGCTCCGACAGGTCCTTGACTCCCAGCATCTTCATACACGTCTCAATCTCGCTCTGCAGGACTGCACCATGTCAGCATCACCAATCGCACCACCACAGCAACCAATGCAGAATGAATAAGAAGGCAGAAAAGAGGAAAAACTCACTCTCAAAAGTCCTCTCCACCCCTCTCCAACCCCCAGCGCCCAATCCAAACAGCGCCGCCCTGCCGACCCCCACCGCCTTCGCACCAAGGCACAGCGCCTTAACAACATCCGTTCCCCTCTTGATCCCGCCGTCCACCCACACCTCAATCATCCCAAACACCTCCGGGCAATACTTCCTAATCTCCAACAGAGTATGCACTGCCGGCGGGGCCGTGTCTAGCGACCTACCCCCATGGTTTGATAGGATAATCGCCTTGATACTCCCAGGGTGCTTCTTTGCCCACTGCGCCGCAAGATACGCGTCCTCGTGCGTCTGTACGCCCTTGAGGATGATGGGCAGCTTCGTGTGCTTGGCCAGCCAGGGAAGGGTGGTCGACCAGGTGAGGTCGGCGGCGGTGCCGAAGAAGAGCTTCTGGCCGACGCCGGCGCTGTTGGGGTCCGGCTTGGCGTCCGGGGCGGAGGGCGGCTTAGAGGACGCGAGCAGGGCCTCGGCCTCGAAGCCTGCCTTTTCGTCGAGCTCGCGCTTCGAGGGCACGGGGGCGTCGAGAGTGAGCACGAGGAACTTGTACTTGTCCGGCATGGCGGCGATGCGCTTCAGCATGGCCTCGGACTTGGCCCGGTTGTTTTGCACGTAGAGCTGCCAGCCAAAGACCTGGCCGGGCTGCGAGTCGGCGACAATCTGCTCGGGCGTCATGGACGCGTTATGCGAGACGATCTGCATCGCGCCGAAGCGCGAGATGCCCTTGGCGATGCCGGCTTCGCCGTCCGGGTGGGCGAGGCGCGCCATGGCGGCGGGGCAGACGAAGAGCGGGGTGCCGATTTTGTGGCCGAGCAGGGTCGTTTCGGTCGAGGCGCGGGTGACGTCGACGAAGATGCGCGGGCGCAGGAGGATGCTGCGGTAGACGGTGTTATTGAAAGACTTGCTGTGCATGTCGTCCGAGGCGGAGAAGTAGTAGGCCCAGCACTTCTTGGAGACCTGGGTCTTGGCTGCAGCCTCGATCTCGTCCAGGTTGAGTAGGGTGTGGAGCGGCGGCGGCGGCGCCCGCCTTCCTCGGGTTCCCTGCCCGCCGCGCTCTGCCGTTGGAGCTTCTTCAGGCTCTCCGGGTCGACCACGCCCAGCTTAGCCTCCGGCTTGAGGTTCTCCTCGAGGATGCCGGGCGGGTGGATCGGGTCGTACTCGGCGGTGGCGTCGCGGCCGGCGAGCTGCAGGATGATCTTGGAGCCGCCGGGGTGCTCGGGGAGAAACTCGGTCACGTCGTAGACATTGCCGTGGAGGACCACCCAGCAGCTTTCTGGGGAGGCGTGCTGTGCGACTGTAAGAGCGAGAGCGGTGTTAGTGATGTGATGTTGTTCCGGTGTCGGCAACTGTGTCGCTATTGGGGGCCAGCTTGCCTTCCTCTGCGCTAAAAACCTTGACCATCTTGAACCACGTCTAACCTCAGGGGTATCACAATTCCTATCAACACACACAAATAGGACATTTCAGCTCAATGGCGAGTTCGCGGGATGTTGGCGGCATTTTAACAGACAGCCGGATATCGCTGCGGAGTCGGAGCCGGTGCCAATTGGGTGCCTGGTCATTGGATCGCGTCCCCTGATGGCGGCTGTTTTAGTGGTGCTCGTCGCTGTGGAGCAGCGGTTCCCGACGGCTAACAGGGCATCCACGCGAGCACAGGGAGCTTGACAAGGCGGGCGGCGTTCCGCTTGGAGGGAAAATCGGCCTCCGAGGCGGGGCAGTTCGTTGCAACGCTGATCCGACGGCAGATTAGGTTGGCGGCCATCTTAGCCAGTCGGTATCCGGCTGGTTGGGATGGTTTTCGGAAACACGAATCTGGAAGTTCCGGAGAGATGAACCTCCATTGCACGCCGGAGTGAGAGCTTCATCTCCAACAAGGCTACTGTACCCTTCAACTGAGAGCCTCCATCCTCCCTCCAGGTGTCTTGATCGCTGGGGCACTAATCCACAGGTTCTCTCTTTTCACTCCAAGTCTTTCCTTCTTTTCTAGCTTCCCCTTCCGGTTTCCTTACATCTTGTCAAGACAGCATGAGGGTAACGGCATATTCTTTACCTTTTCATGAATTCCCTCCCTTTGTCCCTGTCAGAGCGCGCAACCATTGTGCGCGCAACCATTGAGCTGTGAAGTACTTCGTAGTCCGAGGGACGGCATGCTCCAAGCCGGACTGTGTAACGGACACCTCGTTGCGCTCGGCTGTTGACATGTTTATGATACTCGAGCTCCCTAACCGCGACGCAAGATCGATATCCGCTTCTAACCGTCAAGCTAGAGAATTCTCATCGTGTCTCAATGTCGTCAATGCTTGGCTCAAGATGGTGTTCTCTTAGTGTTCCTTGGCTGCCCCAAAGCCATCCTGCACGCTTGCACGGGCCAGATCCCCACAGATACGTTCTGGTGACAGGGGCACGTTTGTCAGGCTGACAGCCCCGCCCCCACCATGCAGCTGTTAGCAACTCGCAGCTGCCTCAGCCCCGTGAACGGTGAACCTCCGCCCCATCTCAAATCTCACCTGTGCCGGCTGTGGACCTCATCTTCAAAACGCGTCTCGAGCCGTGTCATAGTCCCTCGATTCTTTTCCTGGCAATCCGTCAGTACAAGTCTCAGAACGGTGGGAACCCGCCACCAACGCCCATCCCAAGCCGCTTCCCCCAGCACATGGGCACCTTGCTCGCCAAGATGGCCGGCCGTCCGAAGCTGCGGATCCTCTGCTTCGGTGACTCGCTCACTGCCGGCTACTCGTCATGGGGCGCCGTCCACCACCCTTACGAAGAAAAGCTGCAGGAGATGCTGTCCATGGCCTTCCCGGAGCTGCGCATCGAGACGGTTGAGGACGGCATGTCCGGCGCGACGGTGAAGCACGGGTTCCAGACAAGGATGAACGCGCAATGTGGGCACCTCTCGTATCAAGACTCGACTCTAGGGCAGTGGTTGATGTTGGATTCCAGTCAAGGCCCCCGCGAAAAGGAAGAAGAAGAAGGGTGACGAGGAAGAAGACGACATACCGTACGACTGGGCCATCGTCCTGGGTGGCACCAAGTAAGCCCCACCTCCCTCATCTTTATCACCTCCCCGTCACTTATATGCATGATCACAGTGACCTCGGCATGGGCATTCCGCCCGAAGAGATCTTCGAAGCCCTCAAAGAAGTCTGGGACGTCGCGCTCGCACACAAGTGCAAGGTCCTGGCCCTGACGGTCCCTGAGGCCGGGCTGTCGGGCCAGACGCGCGAGCGGATCGACGCCCAGCGCAACATCCTGAACGACCTCATCAAGGGGCATAAGGCAGAGGGTTGTACGTCCCCTTCCCCACCGTCACCCCATATTCCCCACCCCCCCCCCCCCAACCAACCCAATCATCTCCCGGTAACTGACATTCAAGCAGCCATGTTTTCGACCTCCACAAAGCCGTCCCCTACTTCTCTATGTCAGACCGGGACCGCGCGCGGTACTGGGACGACCATCTGCACTTCACACCCGACGGTTACGACCTGATCGGCAACAAGGTCGGCATTGCGCTGGTCAGCATCCTAGCCAAGGAGCGCGCACCGGACCGGCCGTCGAAGCGGCGGAGGATGTTCAAGGACGACGACAAGATGTTCGAGGAGGAAGAGGGCGACCCGAAGGCGATCGACCAGGGGTATGTGGTTGTGAGGAGGTAGATTTGGAATGAGTAAATGTGGTTACCTATGACATCTGATGATTATATATGATACAACGAAGGGATATGACGGGCGGCAAGAGATGGCGTTTGGGAGCTGGGGGATATCGGATTGGAAGAGGAATGGGAGGGATATCGGCATGTTTTTGTTTGGTTCGTTAGTCGTGTGATTATTCGTCTATGCCTCTAGACTCTGCCATCACCATGCTACAACATGCTGGGCTATGCGTGGTGCCATCCAAACGCCAGATACCTCATACCGCGATCTGAGTCGCCACAAACTCAGAAACTCGGCCTGTAGCGCATCCGTGAGCCTCTCCACGTCCTCCGCCAGCGCCTGCACGTTGCCATCCCACCGCCGCATCTCTTTGCCCACGGGCAACTCCGCCCTGCCGCTCCCCTTCTCCCCGGATGCCTCCCCGCCCTCAAACCAGATAATCCTATCGATCTGATCAATCGACCCCATCAGCCGCCCCTGCTCAATCATCTTCGCCGTCGTATCCTCCGCCTTGTCCCCGTCCAGCCCTAGCAACAAGCCCAGCTCATCAAACCCGATATTCGTATACAGCCGGCTCGCACTCAGCAAGTTGTGCTCCACCACTGCCTTCGCCAGCACCGTCGACCCGTCCGACGTCGTGGCCAGCTGGTGCGGCGCGAGCCCCTGCGCGAACTTGTCCACCTCAGCGGGGCTCAGCAGCCTGTCAAAGAACATCTTCTCGAGGATGCTGTACTCCTCCACCAGCCCTGCCGACCGCTCGTCCTTGTACAGCTGCCCCAGCGCCCTGCTGCGCGCGGGGCCTGCCGGCGCCAGGATGGCGCACTTGATCGCCATGGCCAGCGTGTGCAGCGCTCCTCCTCGGCAATGACTGGGCTGAAGCTCAGGTCGTGGTACGTCTTGGACGCGTGCAGGAACTGGCGGTTCGAGTCCTGGATGCGGCCCGCGCTGAGGCGGAAGTGCAGGTTCAGCTCCGGGTCGTCTACGTTGTGCATGACGTTTTTTAGCTTGTTGAGGTACGTCTCGGCCGAGGTGCTGTCGTCGACCTCGAGGTAGTTGCGCACGATGCGAATCCAGATGGCGGCCTTCTCGGTGTCGGGCACGCGCCGCTGGGAGCTGTCGAGCGGTATCTCGGCGAGCGCCTTGGCGGCGTCGAGGAAGTCCTCATTGGCTTCGTGGGCCGTGGCGATCATCTCGCGCACCGTGACAGATTGCTCGAGCAGGGAGGAGAAGTTGGGGTAGGTCGTCATCAGGTTGACGAGGTGGCTGCCGACGGAAATCCATACATCGTGGTTTTGGAGCGCGCGGAGGGCGTCGATGACAGCGATTATGAGGTCGCGCGTCTTGAGAATGCCGAGCTGGTCGCCGAAGATGGCGTCGACCACGGCGCGCAGGTCGGATTTGAGAGTATCTGGGGAGGGATGCGTCTTGATTTCTGCGATGAGACTTTCGTACCCGTCGGTCAGAGGGCTCCTTGCCGCGCTCGCTCAAGAGCTTCGGCGATCTTGGGGGACACCATCGTGACTGAGGGTGCCCGGAGGCGTGGGCCGAAGGGGAAACAGTAAAGGGCGAGTCGTGCTGTTCTTGTAAGACGATCCGAAATAGAGGATTACAGGTCACGCTGGGCTGGTGGTGGCTGGAATCTTCAAATTGATGGTAAGGCTGAGTGAGGGCTGGAGCTTTGGGATTGCGAATGGAAGCTCGACTTTGGAGGCTGCAGCCTGGTCAGTGGGGTTTGGCGGGGTTATGGGGTGCCAAGAACAAACCGTCGAGCTCAAGTGGGGACCAGAGAACGACCCTGCTCTGTCTTTCTGGCCCAAGTTTCTCAGCCGGAACATCAGCTGGCGCCTTGAGCATTGCGTAGATTTCAACATCCGAATAGTCAGGTTCTATTGCAGAATCGTTTCTTTAATACATGGGCTAACCGAATTTTATACGCTCTTGGCCAAGCCATTACCTCGAGTAACTACAATTAATCACCGATCACTCTCCTCTCACTCACTTCTCGCTGGGTGACCGTTGACGACAGCCAGGGGAGATCCGACCACAGCAACCGCACTCACAGATTTCGACCCCGGAGACTTTCACGCAACTAGGCTAGAGCTCTTCGGCCATTTTCTGCTCCTTGTTTCGCAGGGAACTTTACAGATTGTTTGTCCAGCTGTCGAAGTTGAAACACCCCCTCGCTAAGCGCGCGCCTGACTTCTTGTTCCGCCAACCCAGGTTGGAGAACTCCAGAAATAGCATTTTACTCTCATTTTCCATGATCCAGTTTCACTATCGCGTGGCCAACGGACTATTTTTGACCCCTCAAATCAGCAATTTTATGCTCTTCCTCTGACATGAACCCCCTGAAGCCTGGTCTGTTCCCTATTTTCGTCACTCTGGGCCCTTCCTTCGACAACTCTGCGACCGTCCTCTGGCGGGTAGTCCTATATTTGCCATCATTTTGAGTTGGAGAGTGCTTGACCGTGGCGATAAGTCATCCCGCAACATAATGATCAATCCTGGCTTGACAGTTGTCCAGGCTACTTGGACAACATGCCTAATCTCCGTGTGGTTCAGCTTTCAAACACTATCGTTTCAAGGGTGCTGTCTTCTTTCTTCTTCCATTCCCACCTGTTGTTCTCAGGGGAGACTGGCCTGAAAATCGGCCGGCGCTCTCTCCCCCGGTCCTCCTCAAGCATCGCCGCTAAGCTGGGGTGCGGTGTGCACGCTTCCTGTCATTCGGTTTCACCCTTTCCCCATGTTGATCTCCCGATGATTGGTCGATTGGATCCGAACTGCTGGTATCCTTGGCAAAACACCAAACATTAGACCGCAAATGTCTCTTCGGGGTCGCTGTCGCCAGTTTTCAAGGCCGTCCCGCGGCAACCTGCTTGTCTGTCGAACTTGGCGCCTGCTCGACCCCTTAGGCGGTAACAGACTCTGCTCATTGTCACAGAATATCAGGATGTCGCCAGACCGTAATAGACGCCGGTGACATACAATCTTTGCCGGATATATGACGTCCCACCCTCCGTCATCAAGTCCCTCCTCTATTTTATTCACCACGATCCAGGTCTGCTTATCCCTCACCCTTCCACAGGGATACGGTTGATCCGTTCCTTCGCCTCATTCCCTTCATGTTGATGCTGGGCATCTACTCTCTTTGTCATTTTCACATTTGCCCCTGCTGTTGAAGTTCTCTTACTGTCCCTCACTATGCTGCCCAAGCTCTTCCTCCTCGCGCTCGCCATCACACCCCTCGTGTCGGCCCACGGCAAAGTCACCGTTGTGACGGGCAACGCAGGCGGCAATGGCACGGCCCTCGCCATCCGCGGCGGCGTCGTCCCCCGGAACTGGTCCTAATTCCAAGGTCCTGATCCCCCTACTTCCCACCACCCTACCCCCCATATTCTTGCTCCTAACCCTCCACCCCTTCTTTAGACCGAAGTCGACACCACCGTCTTCTCCAAGACCTCCATCCTCACCGACGGCCTTGGTAAAACCACCGGCAGCGGCAAGAACACCGTCTCCATGATTGTCGACGCCATGGCCCTGTCTGGCACCACCCTCCCGCAAATCACCGCAGGCGGCAACATCACAGGCACATTCCACATCGTGACGGCCGACGGCGCCGGCCCGATCCAGGCTGTACTGGACCCGACCGCCACGGGCAGGTTCTCGGCGGGCGTCCCGCTTACCGTGGTGGAGCAGATCCCGGGGGAGAAGGGGAATTTTGTCGAGACTGGCAAGAAGAAGGGGCAGAGGTCGTGGCTGTGGGCGCGGGCGATGGATGGGTTGGGCACGGTGGGGAGGAGGAACGCGGCGAATGTGAACAAGAGCTTTCAGTTTGCCTTCTCAGTGCCTGCTGGCACGACGTGCAATGGCACGGTGGCGAGCATGACCGGTGTTTGCCTGATCAAGATTGCGAACTCAAACAAGGCGGGGCCGTTTGGGGGTGTTGTGCCTGTGCAGATTGCTGCGGCGGCGGCGGCGGGAGGCGGGAATGGGGCTGCTGGGCAGGCTGCGGCTTGTGGGAGGGCTTTTAGGGGGTGATGTGTAATTCAGAGAGAGAGAGAGAGATGAAGGCCATGGAAGGGAGAATGGTGGTGATGGGAAGGGGTTGATGTTGCTGGTCGGTACATGTACATAGCATCGAGCTCGGGATGAATTTCACTCACTGTACATAAAACAGGTCAGATTGTCAGGCACGGAACACTTCTCTTACAGCCATGTCATGGTCTTTATCACTATCTCTTCTGAGGAAATTGTCTGCGCCTCCCTGGGTCAAGTTCCGCAATCGGAGTTGAGCGAACCAAATGCGCGATGCGGTGCTGATGTCAAAATCGTACGATGTCCAGCCAGTGTCCACCAAACGGATGCAGAGAATACGATAATGTGAGCCAAGCAATTCAGAGAGCTTTTATGCCTTTTAACTCTCCCATGCTCCTCGTCTCCAGCCCCGAAGGAACGATTGAACGTTACTCCTGCACAGAGCGATGAAGCTGCCGCTGCTGCTGCCGCTCCCCGATCCCGCACCACACCGCCGACATCTACGAGGCACATCTACTACTACGAATACTTTCTTGTTGTCGGGTATTTCCCTATAGATAGTACATGTACTAACACCGTTACCCGATGACCACTTCTTTAGCACAGCACGACTTAGCCCTGCGAGGCACTCAACAACACACCACAGCGCACCTCAACCCATCGACCCTCTCTCACAAGCCATCCCCGGGGCGATTCCATGATCCCATTCATTCCTCTCCCATCAGTCCTTGCTCAGCCCATCCCTCCCCTCCTCCAACCCAAAAGCATACACCCTCAGCACCTCCGTCATCCCCCTCCTCCACCCTTCCCACCCCTCCACCATCGCACAGCACTCCTAGTGCTGCAGCACCACACGCCCTCCCTTCTCCCAGTTCCTCACACCCTCCCTGATATTCACCAGTACCGCAGCCTGACCGCCTCCTCCTTCGCCGCCGCGACATCCCCAGCCTCGATCGCCTCGCCCAGCCGTTCCTCGCTCTCGCGTATCCGCTCCTCGTTGGCAAGCCGCACCTCCTCGAGGTCCTCCTCGCGCTCGGCCTCCTCCATGGCCTCCCTCGCCTCAAGCACCGTCATGAGCAGCTCCGGGTCCGGCGAGGCTTGCGCGCCGGCCTCGTCGCCTTCGAGGTCGACGCCGTGGAGTTCGCGTAGAGGTACTGTGCGCGGAGGAGCGGGGAGGAGAGGGTCTTGTAGGCGGCGTTGATCAACGCCGAGGTGGCTTCGGCGCGGATGCGGGCGGGGGATTTGAGGCTTGTGTTGGCTGCGCCGGAGGATTCGGAGGGGGTGGGGTGGGACGCTGCCGAGTGGTGGAAGTCTGGGTGGGACGCGGCCTGCAGGCGGAGGAACTCGTTGCGGAGCGCGCGGAGGTCGATGTGGAATTTCCCCTGCGGCGGCGGCCATTGGGGAGCGTCTCGGGGAAGAGGGCGTAGTAAGTTGGGAAGGGCGAGGCGGAGGGGGGTTGCTCGGGGGATGTGGTCGCGGCCTCGGGCGCGGAGTGGGTTGAGACGCTGCGGGATTGTGCGGTGCTCGCCCAGAGCCGGGCGGGAGTCCGCGGGAGATGCTGTGAGGTGGCGGTTTGGATGGCTCGTCGCGCGCTGCCGCTGTCGCGGCAGCCCTTAACGCCGCGGCTCGACTTGCCATGGCCGCGCTGGCCTCCCTACGGCACGCGGCGCAGAGGTGATTGGCTGCGCGCCCGGAGCTGGAAACTAGAGATGCCCTCATTTTCGCTCAGGTCCTCTGGCCGGCCTTGCGGTAGCAGCTGTTTGGAATGTTTTCTTCCAATCGCGGATATGCGGCGAGCTAGTCGAGCCAAGGCAGTGTGAGCGTGGGATCGTCGTTCGCTCGGACGTGAGAAGTCGGACGCCCTTTCGTGGTGTGAATGATGTCGCGGAGAGAAATTCGGAGATGCGAGAGCTTGACACTCAGAAAATGACGTCGGCAGCAAGCTGACTTCACAGCGAATTCCCCGATAAAGCCGCGGGCGGCCGAGGGGAAGCAAACCCTAACCCTTACTGACCGCCTCTCCTCAGCCTTGGTCCAAAACAACTTGAAGAGGCATGGAAGTGCGACATGGTGGCTGCAGGGCGAGGCTTGGAGAGCTTGAAGCAGAACTCAATCTTGCAGCGTTTGTCCGGCTCTTCGCCCATCATCTGAGACAACACGAATATTACACCGCTGCGCCTGACCCCTTGTTCCAACCCCCCGAAAACAAAAGTCGTCTCGTCGTGATTACGATGCTTTTAAAAAAATTTACAAGATAATACACCAATACAGCCAAATATAGTCCTGTTCATTCCATCATCACGGTATCCTCAACTTTCCGACTCCCACCCATCCCACCAAAAGCCATACCCATGTATACAAGGTACGCCCCAATAGTTCACGACAACACCACCCCTCTCCACCGCCCCCTCTCCTGATGCCACCACCTCTCCCGATCCTTCTTATCCCACCACAGCCCCACTATACGTGTTCCACCGTCCCGTACACCCCTCCTTCTTCCCCTTCGCGCCCCCGACGCCAGTCCCCTCACAGTCACTCCCCTCCCTCTCCCCAACTCTCCCGCTCTTCCTCCGTTTCCACGCCTCCTTCCCTGCCTCATCCCCGCCGCCCACCGCCTCCCCGCCGTCGTCCCTCACCATATCCTCCACCGTCACCAACCCTCCTCCCTCGTCCGTCCCACCGGTACTCGGGTCCGGCGAGAGGACATAGCGAATCTTGCTCTCCACCGTCCCCAAAAAGGCACCGACGCCGTGTTTCTCGATCACCGCGCCCTGCTCGTCAACAACGTTGACAAAGAACTTGGGCACGCGCTGCGCCGCCTCCAGACGTGCTTGGGCCGCGAGCCGAGCCTGGTGGAGGTTGCTGTTGTCGCGGGGGATCAGGGCGTCCAGGGAGGTGGCGGCGGGAAGAGCGGGCTGGCAGGCGGGGTTCCGTTCGCGCCTGGCTTGGTGAAGAAGCCGCTGCCTGTGCGGGTAGACGAGAAGCTTGAGTTGTTGCGCGTGTGGCCGAAGCCTTGCCAGGGGACGTTCGTTGCGCTCGACCCGGGGCGGGTGGCGCTGGAACCCGGGCGGGAAGAGGAAGAAGGGCGATGGGATTGGCCGGTGCTGGTGCGGTAGCGGTCTGTGGGGCGGTCGACGCGTTCTCGCGGGATGCAAAGCGCCTGGAAGAGGCCTTCGGGGTCGTTGGGCGTGCAGAGCGAGCGGAGCGAGGGGAACCCGCCTGCGGCGATGCTGCGGGCGAGGATGGAGTCGGCAGGGGTAACGGCGTTGGGGAGGTAGGGGATGTCCCAATGTAGTTTGCGTAGCGAGTGGGAGGCCAGGTATGGAAAGAGCATGATGAATTCGTCTGAAGGCATCTCGGGCGCATAGGTCTGGACTATGTTGAAAGTTTCGAGGGAGGTGAGGTAGGACAAAATGCGGGCGATGGCGGGAAGGGATTCGACGTTCATGTGGATGAGGGTGAGGGTCTGGATGGAGGCGCTTGACAGCCGTGTTGCGAGCGCTGAAAGACCTGCCGTTGTTATCCCAGTGCAGTAGTTCAGGGACAGCTTCTTCAGCGCAGGGAGAGAGAGGAGATTTGAGTCGTTGAATGCAGTGTGTGGCACCTGGGAAAGGTGGAGATTCTGCAGCTGTGGAAGCGATCGAATCGTGCACTCCAGAAGATTCGCCGGACTCAAACTTGCGCCTGGCTGACAGTGAACGACAAGTGTTGTCAATTGGCCCCAGTTCGAGTGAAACCCCAAGAATAAACTGTGACTCTTGCGGTTGTAACTCTCCAGGTCCCCAGCGGTCGCTCTGAGCCGGAGCCCGCGTCCTGTGTTGCCGCTGGAGCGCCGAAGGCTCCAATATCCAGTTCATCTCCTTCAACCTTGGCCGTGTCGACAGAGCCTGGAATAACCGCTGAAATTGGTGGTCATAAGCCGGATAGTACCCGATCAGGCGCTCGAGGTTCGGACATGCCATGACAATTGACGCAACCAGATCGTTGTATGCCACCACACTAACGCTCTGCGGCCGTGCTGGTGGCTTAAACGACCGCACGATAACCGCAATCTGGGGGTTCGCCCTCAAGCTCCGACGCAGCAGCACCATTCTCGACCCGTATGTCGTCTTCGTCCGCTTCTTCATATTCGGTCCCTCATGCCCGACAAGGTAAATATGTTGATACAGAGCCTCCCGAGCATACTTGAGAAACTTCCGGCCACTGACCGCAACCGAGCAGCAGTCCCGCATCCAGCATGTCGCGCAGCTACTACTCCCCAGCTGCAGGTGCAGCTTGCGCAACTCCTCCAGGATCAGCTCCAGGACCTCTCCCGCAGAGCCGCGAACAGCTCTCCCGACTGCGCCTTCCGGCGCTGCTTGATCGGGGCCGGCCGTTGCCATGGAGAGTTCTGGCCTGCTGCGCCGTGTTGATTCGCCCATGTCACGGGCGAAGAAGCGGGCCGCGGGCTGCTCGGCCAGGAGTCGATGCTCGTCTGGCTGCTGCTGATAGAAGCGCTGCGTGTACGAACGTCGAAGCTGTCACGGCCGGATATGGCGCTACTGGTTGCTGAGCTGGCGCTGCTGTTGGACAAACGGCGGGGCGTGTTGTATCCTCCTGGGCGCTCCAGCCCCGATGCTGGGCCGTCTGGGTAGGCTGTGGGCTTGTGCACCATGGGCGCATTCTCCATGTTTGCCCGTTGGGTCCCGACTGGGAACCGGCGCCCTGCTGGAGCGTTGTGTTCTCGTGTTGCGTCCTTGGAACGAATTCCTGTTCCTCCCGTGGATACGTGGCACGTAGGGTCCCGTCCGACTGCGGCCGGGGCGGACGGAGAGACGGAGGCGCAGCAGTGGGTGTAAAACGAGGGGGTGGGCCGGCTGAAGAACTCCGAGAGCGCGTCGATGTGGAGGGCGGTCTTAGCAGCACGTCATCCTGGTCGATGGTGTACCACCTCAGAATGGCCGAGGCCGAGAACGTTGGCCGTGACGGGTCTTGTTGAAGAAAGCTGGTGGAGGGCTATTCGAACCCAGAAGTGACCCTCGCGTTAGCGATTGCGATGTTTCCTGGGGGTAACGGTTGCAACAGGGGAGCTAGTGCCGTGTTGGAGATCGAAAGGAAAAGGAAAAGCCAAGCTCTCGTGGCAGTGGACCGACTGTGTGGGCCAGCCGCGATTTTAATGAAATGACATGCAGATCTCAGCCGCAAAGCGCGCTGCTCGACAGTCACGAGAGGAGGCAGATCGGGCTGGTAGCCCTCTCAGCCTGGAGCGGGCAGACGTTGACTCGCGGTTTGAGTTGCAGCCTGCAGCCTCGGAAGGCTCTGGATCAGGGTGTTTCCTGCAGGACCTGCACCTCAAAGGAGAATATATTTCACGCACGACGCAGGAACGCGGGAAACCGCGAAGCCTGAGCGCTTGCTGAAGGCTTGGTCTGGCGAGCGCTAACCGTTTTGGACGAGCTGATGGGCGGGAGGAGAGAAGGTGGAAATTAAGCTTCTGAGGGGGTATGCCTCGCGGCCAGTGACGGGTCTGGATCGAGCAACGTTTTGTGTTCCTTGGACAACCCTCCACGCGCCGGTCCTGGCGCCAAAGCAATCCACAGGCATGGCGTCGCCAGCCGGTTTACTGTCCGGAAGCTGTGGTGGGAAAAGGGGATCTCCACCAGGAGAGTTCCAAGAGAACCGAAATCATTGACATCCTGGGGAGGCAGCATTGCAGGGAACAGGGGTACTGACCCCGGTAGTTTGATGTTCCACAGGGCCGGTCAGCCGTCTCGCTGGGACTCTGGGGCTGACAAATTGTCGCGACAGCGGGCAAATTCGCGCCGGGGTGGGAGGAATCGAAGGGACGATGGGATCGAAGAAAACAGAAAGGTTTGCTCACCGGGATTGCTGCTTTTTGGTATTCTATAGCATCCTCCTCAGCCGTGGCAGGCGTCGTTCCATCGGTCTCACTCCCATCGGGGACTCCGAGACTTTTGGGCCGGGCCCCGGGCGTGGGGCGCTTTCTTTCGGAGGACGTTGACTTCCGTGGGGGTGCTTGAGATGGAATTCCTCCTTCCCGTCACGAACTCTTTGAACGACGTCACTGAGCTCTCGCTATTGCGTCTCCTCCGGCCGCTCCATGGCCAGGAGGACTTCGGCTGGGCGCTGGTAGGTGTCGGCCATGTTGTCTTCTTCGAGACTTCGCGTCGCACGAGGACTCCCTGAAGTCGTCTCTGCCCGGTGGCTGTGGTGGGGTGAGGCCTCGCCGGTCGCCCGCAAGGTACTATCTGCCCAGAATCGAGGGCTCAGCCGCACATCCTTCGTCGGCTTTTTGGTGGTTGAACAGCGCCGTGTGCCGTTATATCAGGTATTCGAGGAGTCGAGATGTTGAGTGGTTGCGCGAGGGCGCACACAACCATCTGGTGGGCCACAAACCTGGTTTTTTTTGGACTCGATGGCCAACAACCCCACAATCCTCCTCCGCCTTTGTTCCCGATCCGGTGGGCCAACTCCCACATTCATGAGACGCAAGTTGCGAATCGAGAAGGCGACGACAAGAGTCTGTTCCTGTTGCACGCTCAATGCTTAGTTGGTAGACAATTTCGCCACTGGTGAAAAGATGGCCGGAGGACCACGCTGAAGCGTCATGCGCAGCGGCTGGTGACGGTCGTCCAAGGCAGCACCGACAAGGTCGAGAGGGGAAGACTTGAAAAAATGGTGGGATGGCACCAGTATAAAGTCCCACATGCGATCTCGATCTTTGGTTAGCGCAGTAAACCCATGCCGCGCCCGCATCTCGACGACAGTCGAGCCGGACTGGCCAGACATGCGCAGTGGTGTTTGACTGGTGGCGGCCAAGGGCCAACACGGAACCGGGCATTTGTCGACGAATTGGGCCACGTCGTGTCTGCAGGCCCGTGGACCTTCCCAAGGAGAGGAACCCTTCTCGCGGGAAAAGCTGATGAATGTGCTGTCCAATGCTCCACCCCACAACAGGTGATCAAGGGCCAGGCGCTGCATGGCGGCTTCCAATCGGGGCCAGAAACACGCGAGAAGTTGAGAAATCGCCTGGAATGTGCTGCGGGGTGAGGGCAGGGAGCGCGCCCTCTTTTCACCATGCCCCTGTGACGGCAGCCACTCAGCGCTCTCTTTCCGCCTCTGTCTCAGCTCTATTCGGTGCTTGTTTTGAGACACTTTTCTCGGCGCCTTCGTATTCTGCAGCAGCGCGCTGCTGGCTTGAGCGCTAATGCATGGTATCCACAGCGGCAAAGGTCGCCGCTAGCGCGCTTCAGGTGTTTCTGCGAGATCATCTGATTGCTTACAGTTCGCAGCAGCTGAGGGCAGAATGAGTGGAGGAAATTGGGAGACTTGACGAGAACAAGTCGTAGATGGCCAGAAAGAATTAGGCTATTCCGCCAGGATTTGTGCAACAGACGGAAGATAGACTATAGGCGCCTTATCAATAATTAGAGCTGAGACCAATCCGATCCGGTGGGGCTCACCAAAGAATCTTGTTTTAGTCCGGTAGGTTTGCTTCAGTAGTTCTCCTACTCTACCGTGGGCACCTGGCCTCAAGGCCATGTTAGACCATGCCAGTTGATGATCTCTCCTCATTCCACCTTTCCTTTTCTTTTCTTTTCTTTTCTTTTCTTTTCTTTTTCTTTCTTTTCTTTTCTTTTCTTTTCTTTTCTTTTCTTTTCTTTCTTTTCTTTTCTTTTCTTTTTTGATCGTCACTTTGTCTTTGTCCTTTGTTATTTTTGTCTTTTTTTTATTGCTCTCTGCTCTTTACTCTTTCCCCTCTTTTCATTCTTCCCCTCTTTCCCCTTTATGCTTGCTAGCTACGTTACTGGTTTGGGCAAATTTTAACTTTTCCACCACGAGATATTGTTGAATAGTTTCGAAGTTGGATACGCAAGTTTGCTCAAGGCCCAAATACTGCCTCTAAATATTCAACTCCTCATACTGTGTACACCACAAATTTCATGCACATATGGAGGATATATCCCTACAGAGACCTAAGGCACTCTCTCGCTCCGCCGTCTCATCTCCAGTGTCATACTACTCAATCCCCTCCCTCACTATCCGGGTCCGCAAACCGTACCTTTGCCCTCTTCTTCGGCACATGATCCCCTTCAAGTACCAGGGTCCCAATGGCTGGCGAGTCCACGCCCGACGGCGACGGTGTAACAGACCCAGACCCAGGCGTCCGCCTCTTCCTTGCCGGCAGCCCATTCCGTCCACCACCATCCCATTCCCCTTCTTCCAAACCGGCGGCCCGATCACCCCAATCAACCCCTCATCCGGGTGACTCAACCCCCTCCCAAATCCCCTCCCAAACAGATACTGCGGCGTCTCCAGTTTCGCCATCTGCTCCGGCCCCTCCAACCCCATCCCACCCCCTCTAGGCATCTTCAAAATCTTCGCATCCAAAATCCACTCATAAATCCTCCGATCATCCAAGATACTCCTGCACTTCCACTGCTCCGCCTGCGTCATCTCCCCTCTCCTCTTAACGATAACCTCCTCGACGCTACCCCTCAACACCAATGTCTCAACGCTCACCGGCTTCTTCTGGCTGATGCGGCGGGCGCGACCGATCGCCTGCGCTTCGATCTGCGGGTTCAGCACCGGTTGATGAAGTAGATACGTGAGGCGGACTGCATGTCGAGGCCGAAGGCTGCTTGGCTTATGTCCATGAGTAGGACGCTGTAAAGGTGAAAAGGGGGTTAGTGAGGAGGAGAAAAGAGAGAGGGGACGGGCTGACCGGAATTTGGGGTTGTGGTTGAAGGTGGCGACGTATTGGGCTCTGCGCTCGGGCGTGAGCCCTTTGGCGTAGATGAGATGTTGGATTTGGAGCTGGGGTTGCCTGGTCAGTGAAGTTGAAGAGAGCGTGTGCGAGAGCGCTTACAATCTCAAGGACGCCGGCAAGGTAGTATGCCACGTTGTCGTTCTCGTAGAAGATGATGATCTGCTCCGACTCTTGGTACTTCGCGATCTGGTCGACTAGGTATGAAAGCTTGGCGGACGCCGTCGAGATGAGTTGGGTTTGGGCGAGGGGCTCGGCGATGTCGGTCTCATGGACTTCTGTCAGCAAAGGTGCTGCTTCGGCCTTCGCTGGGAACTTGTGAAGGATAGAGGATCGGCGCTTGTTTGGGCTGGTGTTATCCTCTCCTAGTTGGGTGTTTCCAGCAAGGACCTTTGGCTGGTTCTTCTGCGCTGTCGACTCCCCGTTCGGTTCTTGATCCTCGATTCCTTTTGACCGTTCTTCCAGGCCTTGAAGGGTGAACCGTCCGCTGTCGAACATCATCTGAAGCGAGGTAGGCGCATCTACCAGGGGTTGAAGAAACTTCTGGAGCGCAAGCACCATGCGCGAATCTGTACACACTGGATCGCCCTCCTTGAGGTCGAGGGACCAAGCCCGACCAGCTCCCCAGGGAAAGTTCTGGACATACAGTGGGACTTCACGGAAGAGGTTCGCGCATGTCTTGATGTCATTTTCCACCGCTAGGTGGCCAAATTCGATTGCCTCCCGCAAGAGAGCATCGTCCTCAGGGCTGATTGGAACCTTCCCCTCCCTCAGAAACGCCTCGGCCGTGTCGATGGCCTTGAGGATTTGGTCGGGCGAGAAAAAAGAACCGCCAAAGAAACTCGCCTGCCTGAGGTTAGACACGAGTTCGATGAGAGCCTTCCTCTGTCGAGGGTGGAAAAAGTAGTCTTGGTCCGTTCGTTGGGACTGGACGGCGTTGAAAATGATCATCATCGAGAAGAGATTCAGGACCAGCCGATCCTGGTAGGATCCGTCGAGGTAGACGACCTTCTCATCCACCGTTGGGAGAAGATCGCCGACTTCGGACAGACGGTGCCGAATGATGAGCGACTCGAGAGTCGACATGAGACAGTCTGCATGTCCGGTACTTCGGCTTGAATGCCTCGGCTGCATCACATAGACGGACCAGTCCGCTGGAGAGTCACCAGCTTCTATCGACTGGTTCGCCCACGGCCGCATCTGCAAGTACAGCGTTGCGATCGAGCCGATACGTCTCAGGTCGTCCCTCTCGAGATCCGCAGAGGTCTGCCGCCTTCTGCTGACCTGGTTTTTCTGGCCCTCAGACTGCGGGCTTGGAGTGTCGTCAACCCCAAACAACCCCTTAGAAGGCGTGCCAGTGACGACCCATTTCGAGGAGATATGAAGATGTTCGATGATCAGGTGCACGTTGCTCTTCCTGTTCATTGTTGAGTTGCCCAATTTGTGGCCCTCATCGACGATGCATCGCTTGAAGTGAACTTTTGCCAGCGGGTTTCTGAGAACCTGACCACCACCGTGGTCGAAGCCAAGGTCCTCCCACAGTTTCTCAAACCGAGTCGACGAGAACAAGACGATATCGTGCTCGACCAATTCCTGAACGGTGGGAAGATCCCGCTTCTTGTCAACGATAAGCACCGTCAGGCCGGACGTGTGCTTTGCGATCTCTTGTTTCCACTGCTGCACCAGGTTGGGTGGTACGATGACGAGAGACGAGTGGCTCAGATACACCTTGGTTGGCGGAGGGAGGGTTGTGGGCTGCCGAGTAACTCGGCGGCGGGGCGGATGAGGAAGCTGGTAGAAACCAGGGTTGCGTCGGATGGCGTCAACGCAGCGAGAGTACTCGATACCACCCGGTTCGAGCCCACCAAACCGTCCTCCAGGGCACCGAGTTGCGAGTGATACAAGCTGCAACCATATCGGCAAGGCTCCCAACTTGGCGACGCACGACGGGCTCATCGGTCTGCAAATAGTCTGGAGTGCCAGCCGGGATATGCCTGGTGGCCAAGATGAGAGCCAGACAGATGAGTGTTTTCCCGGCACCCATCTCCTCAGCAAGAATGCCACCACAAGGCGCGTCGTAGTACCGTGGTTCTCGCAAACACGTTCCGGAAACCGCATCATAGTACCATGGCGCTCCATGCTGATCGGCCACCTTGACGAGGCGTGGGTCTAGCACCTGCTGTTTCCGCGACTCTCTCTGAGCATCAATGCTGCAGAACGGCGCTGGTAGGGGTACAGTTCCGTGGTGAGGCCGTTGATGTTACTGTCCATCAAGCTCAAGGCTGCTTCACGGGCGTCAAAGTCTTCAATCTCATCGGGTCTCGGATCTGGTGATGGTATGCTGTTAAACATCTGCAGCAGAGACTGGCCTTCGCCATCTTGCAAACTGCCTGCTGTCTCGGAGCTGTCAAAGGGAGGCGGAATGGGATGCCGATCACTGCTGAGACAACCTTGCCAGATACTTTTCGAGAAGTCCAGCTGCGACAGGAGAGACAATCGCGCCTTTCTCAGGGAAGAATCCTGGCGAGGGATGGTCTTGTTATCGACATCATCTGGAAGGATAGACGCGGGCAATGAGAAGGCCAGGATTGGAGGAACTAATGCCAAAGCTCATCTGAATCCAGGCGTTTCGAAGAAGGCCCGCGTAAGGTCTGAGAGGCCCAGAGGTCGCAACCAGGAAGTCTTGTGCCGCTGGGTCTAGAAAGTGAAACGATACGCAGTGTGAGCCGGGCTGCTGCTCTCGGACCTGAAAACGACTCTTGCCATCGATCGAACAACCCAAAGAATCCGGGAAGGAAACAGCGTGATGCCATTGATCTGGCTCGACCAATGGCCATTTCTCGCCTGGGAGTCGGGTGCTGCTGTTGTCGAGGACCAGGCATCCGGCCGCGACGTAGCGGGATAGCTCCGTCGTCGGCATTGTTCCCGGTCACACACAGCTTGAAGTGGAGATTTGCCGCAGTCCTCGGTACTCGATCATCGCCATGACGGGTCGTACCTCGCCGGAGTGAAGTTAGTGCGATGGCTGGTGGTGCAGTGTTGCCTGGAGTGCCATCTGTGAATCAAGTCACTGCCAAGCGAAGCAATGGCTGGGCGTGGTTTGTGGGCAGCCTCTTTACAGTGAGAATGAGAACACACCCACTGTGCTCTCCATGGCGCTGTTCTTCCCCAACGACAATTGCTTTCTCATTAGCGAAAATTTCCATTTTGCACGAACTCGAGGCCGGGGTCCAAGTTTCGAAGCGAACGGCATTCTAAGCCTCCGAAACCACTTAGAGCTCAGTCTTTACGGTCCAGACGCAATCCGATGGCCCGCGCTGAGGCTGGCCAACCTCGCGTGAAGGCTGCGTCCAGTCGCGGACCAACCCTCGAGCTGAGCAAGAGTGAGTCGTGCTGAGCTCGACTGCGGACCCGGCCCTTCACGGAAACGGTCACAGAATCCCGACAGAGGCCGCCCTGAATCTTAGCCCATGGTTTTGGATCCATCTCCAGCCGAGCCACGATGCAGCCTCCTGTACCACGCACAATATGGACGAAGAGCTGGGTCCTGCTGAGCTGCGGCTTACCCAACGCAAATCCACCGCCGGAAGTCAAATTTGTCAAACTCATCGAGGCAACTCACGGACTCGAAAGGGCGCACGGATCGTTTACCTGTTTCTTCGGCATGCTACGTTCAATCTCGGCGCTGCAGAATCAGAGCGCGATATTTCACCCGCCCCCTGCTCCAAGTTCTCGAGGTCTTTGGCCCCCATGCCCCGCCGAAAGCGCGGCCCCCCGACACGATCGGGCGTCGACGCACCTTCATTCCAGGTCACCCCAGGGCACCAAAAACACGGGATGGAGGCTTTGCTCATCCCCCAAAATGATGACCCCACACCCCACACAGCCAAGACCGCCCGAGGGCCCGGTCCGACACAGCACAGGGGTCCATGATGTCCACCGGCGCTTTCCCGATCCAGACAGGAGTGCTTTGTCTCAATGATCGACCTGCCTCAAGCGTGGAGGGTCAGTGCTACGCACCCGGCTATGCGTGCTGCGATTTCTGCTACGCTTCCTGTCTTGTCAGGCGGGGTGGAAACGGTTTGCCGCCATCGAACTTTCCCGGGAGGGCGGCTGAGGAAGTGTGGGCGCATTGAGAGCACTGACAAGGGCATGGCTTTGTGTCGATAAGGCCTCTCTCGCTTCGTCTTCATCGTCAGGGAACCAAGGAACACCAGCAACGGATTCGAAAATTAATCCGCTCTCGTTAAGTCGGGTGGCGGAAGCGGCCTGTTTTGTCAACCTCAACGTCGGCTCCAGCAGCGATACGGTGGTCCCAGGTTAGTCACCGTTGCCAGGATCCCCCGGGGGGGGGGGGGGGGGGGGGGGGGGTTGTGGTTGTACATGCATAACGGTATGCCTGCTGCGCGTCCGATTCACTCAAATCAGCTCTTGTCCCCGGTCCAATTGTACGTACCATGCGGAGAAGCAGGCTCCCTTTCGCTAATCTCTCACCAGTGTCTTACTTTCTGGGCCATGCCTGTGCTCGACCCCGGTTTCTTGGGAGGAACCTGCTCTCGACACCTCACCTTAATTCCAATATCTGATCCCGCATACCCATCAAACCGTCGAATCGCGGATCAGCCCTGACGGCTTGACCAGGCCCGATCCCGTCCATGTTTGCCTTCCCTGTCACGACATGGTGCCCCTGCTCGCAGTCGTGCGGCATCAAGATGGATCAGTGGCTGCTATGTTAGTCAACTGTTCCAAGGGGCCCTTCGGACTTCCTTGACACTGGATAGTGTCCATCACCTCCCTCAGTCCACCTGGCTATGGTTCGCTTGCCTTTGTCGGTAGAGAGACTGCCAGTTCTTTCGGTTGGTCCAACCGCAGGTGCTGCCAACCTCAGGAGCGGATGCTCGACGCCGGGTCCTACCAAGCGGGGAGAGCACACTGCGGAACCAGGATACCACAACCTCTCGCTGCAGCTCCCTTCTGGCACCTTGTTTGGGACCTTGTCGTCAATCCTGGAGTGGCGCATACCACGCCCTATTGTTGGCGATGTCGGACGGGGAGTGTTTCGTTCTATGCCAGCCTACTCAGAAAAGGAAACTAAGTCCGGCCCCTCCTCCTCTCATCAAGGTGCAGACACCTCGCCGCCTCCGCTGGCGGATCGATTCCTGGTCCACCCCGAGTGGGATCGCCGTAGCCGCAGGACGCTCCCGCCAGATGCAGAACACGGACGGTTTCTCACTCGGGGCAACTTCCTACCCCTCCTTTGGCTGTCTCGACATGATGTGCAGATGTATTTCATGCGCTTCGGAAACCGATCCACAAATAACGAAACGCCCGCGTTTCGATCATGACGGGAAACCCATCCGTTTCCACCATAATGCATCCCTGAAGCTGGCTTAGACCTACCCCCAACCCACCGGTTGAGCGGAGCGGCGAGCAGCCACCGAGATCTTGGGGTCGGCTGCTCAGCCTTAACAACGCATCTAAGGCTATTGATCTGCTAACAAGAGGGGAAGAGAGGACGCCAGGAGCCAGATGCGAGGGGGACGCGGGTGCTCGGCGGCGGGCTATAGCCCAGCGCTGATATACTCCCCGGTCGTGCCCTTGGGCCGTCGACAAAGCTAGTCAGCTGCTTCCCGGAGGCGGCAGGGCTACAGTGGGGGTTCAGAGAGTACTGCCAGTTCATCACGGTGCCATTGGTGATGGAACCTTGTTGGCGCCCACCTCCGTCCTCTCTCGGATCACTCGCGCCGGCCGAGGGGCGGAGCGGAAGCCCTTCGGCTCTCTATACCCCCTCCCCTCCTGCGTCCCCTCCACACCGCTGACGGGCCCATGGCAACCGCTGAACCGCGCCACCCCCAAGTGTGGTTACTTGCTCATGGACATGGACGGACCAGGCCCACCTCTCTCCGCAATGGGCGCGCAGATTATCCTGACCAGGGTGGTCTCTGGCTGGGCTGTTGGTCGAGCTACTGACCATGCGAAGGACCAGGTCCAATCTACGCCGATACTGGCCCTGGACCAGCTAGCGAGATTCTGTCAACATGGCCTTGACCGGGGAAACGCTTAACAGCCTGTGCCGAGCTCCATGTCTACCAGTCTGGCTCTCCGGCGCAGCCACCGACATAACAGCCACCCATCAATCGGCCCCGGTCCAAGATATAGAAGGCCTGATCATGAGGCATTCGAGTGAGTGCATCTCACGTCTCCAGCTAACCCCTTCACCCGGGGTTGCAGCGTTAATATACGCAATAAGGGACCCAGGCTGCAGGACCCAACGTTACGAATTGGGAGAGACGTGCATGACGCCACGCTCGCAGGGAGGCGTGCTGGTCTGTCTACGGACCTATCTGAGGACCTCCCTGGCAGTGGACCACCAGTCTCCACGGGTTCTGTGAGCAAAATCTGGTGTTGCTCCGTCAGTGCCCAAGACCAGAGCAGTAGGACGAACCGTAGATTGAAGCAGAGGCACTATAGGCAATCGTTAACCCTCCAGGACAAACCTCCCATCCAGGCCTGTCCATGGAACATATCCGTATCAGTACCGTATTCTTCACCTTTGCCCAGCCAGGCAGCCGCGCGGGTTCCTCAGGATCCTACGGCACGCACATACACACCTTCCAGTTACCCTTCCCTGGCCTTCCATTCATTCCTTGGCCGCGACAGCCATGCAGGTCGACACGTCGGGAAAGGGATGACACGCTGTTTCCCGCTGACGATGGACAACCCGCCGCAAAGGGACTGGGCCGAGATGCTGCAGGAAAAACACAGGGTGGCTGGACCCAGGGAGGGGGCAAGAACCAAAGAAAGGGACACAGCCGAAGTGGTTGCCGAAGAGTGCTGGGCCAGCGGCCAACGGTGATGTAGCCAGGACCAAATGCGATGATGACCAGGCAGGCTGCGAGAACTCGTGCAGGCCACGTTCCGGCAGTTCAAGTGCAGGATTGCATGATTATCATGTCATCATCATGAATGGCCATAGGAGAATGTCGTGAATGCCGATGGAAAGAGTCCCACCTCATTGGCGTTGAGCACATGATTTGTTCTTTCTTGCTAAGCAACAGGCTACTATGTTCCTCCGGAGTGAGCTCCGAACCCAATACCTTCTTCCTCCCCACCCACCATGCCCTTCATGTGAGTGTTGGAAGAAGGAGGATGGCCAGACGGAAGTCGTACCCCGGGTCCTTTGATCTTCCAACCGTCCGGCCGCCCCCCGAGGTCGGCCACCCCGAGGTCGGCCACTCCTAGCCCCCACCGGCCATTTACTTACTCACAGACCGAAACCTTTCCCCCAACATGTTGTTCGAGCCGGTTTCCCCATCTTCTTCCCCCACAGCCCGCCACTTTCTCTTCCCCCTAAACACAGGCCCCATACCTCTTGCCACGCATCTGCAAGTCATTCAGCGCCCCCGTCTTTTCCGACATGTTCCATTCCGTCCCGTGCTTCCCCTGTGCGTCCTACGGGAAACCTGAAAGACAAGAAGAGAAATACAAAGAATGCAATCATGGCCTCACCCGCATCGTTCTCGTTGCATCGGTAATGACTGATATTCCGGTCCGGAGAAAGCCGCTCGATGTGCGTATGTACGTTCGTGTTTGGGTCCGAGGATGTGCCGAGAACAGGGACAATGGAAAAGAGAAATGCAGAGAGTAGAAACCAGCCGTAAGTCGTGTCCGTTTCATTACAATGGTGTAGCGTGGTGCTGCCCCTTTTTGATGTGGTGAAAACGAGATCAGGGGGTGATGCGAGAAGCCGTCGTTTAAACCGGGTCCAACAGCCTCCAGTTGAGCCTGGTTCAATCCGTTGGGTGGCTGCACCTGCCCATCCTCCGGTTTGTTTGTTTCCTTCCTCGTGCGTCCCGTGTGCCTGGCCAGATGTTCCTTGAAGGAAGGGATGGAAACTGCTACTCTTCCCTCAACACCGCGCCCAGCCCCTCCTCTCCAGTCGAACTTCCCGGCCCGCTCTGTCTCACCCGCCATAGCAGAGCGGACACTGGCCGGGCAACATGATGTAGCGCTCATGCGGGCCCTTGGGACACGAGCGCTTGGGGCTGCCGTCGACCGAGGTGCGAAGAAGTGCGCCCCTGGGTCGACGCACGACGTGTAGATATAGTAGTTCTTGGTGAAGTCGCACATTGTGAACTCTCCAGTCGTTTTTTTCTCTGCAGGAGAGAAGAGGAAGTGGCTGCAGGTAGGCAGGTGGTCTAGGACTGGTCTTAGTGTGGGAGGTACGAGGACCGGAAGGGGAACCGACAGGTAGATATAAATGAAGACGTTGGGGCAGTTGGTGCGACGCGTGGTGCAACAGCGGAATGCCAGGGGAAGGCGATGGTGAGCCGATGTCGATGGCGAGATGGGATGCTGCCGAGGGCATGGAAGGATCCGGCAATCCACTCCGACTTATAAACAAGACAACCACAAGGGTATATATCAGAAATCGTGCCACGGCCGCTATGGACCCACCCAGGAGAAAGCCCGACGTTTGCAAAAGCAAGGTGCGAGGCGTGAGCCAGAAGATGACTATTTTAATTCCTGATGCGGCAATAAGACAACCCCTGCGAGGGTAGTCGGACTTGTTTGCTTGTGGCTGCCGGAGCGGAAACAAGAAACAAGATGCCAGCTCAACATCAGAGCTGTCAGATGGCCCGAGCTGTATGGTAGAGCGCCGGGGGGTGTATCTGCTCGTGTTATACCCAGAGGGCTGCAGAGGAAGCTTGCAGTCGCGGAATGGAGGGTGTGAAGGGCATTTAGGCGCTTGAGGCAGCCCCATCGGCAGCCGCCATCTTTGGAAAGGTTGTATGACGTGTAAGTCCACGGTGGACAAGAGCACGAAATACAGGTGATGGGTAGAGAACCTCGAACGAGGGGATGATCTGGGAGGGGCTGGGCGTTGGGAACGCGGAGTGAAGTTAACAAAGAGATACAAAACGCCCCGGCTATGCTTGTCGATCGGAAAAAAGAAAAAAAAAAAAAAATTAAAAACGGCAGATGCTCCGGTCTGAGGATTACGGATGAACCCATAATGGGTAGGGAGCTGTGGATACACCCGTCACCTTGGCCAAGAAGAAGCAAGACGCCAAAAAGGCATGTACACTGACACTCGGACATGGCACTGGCCTTGATCCTGGACCTTCGGATGTGATCACATGTGGGGCGCAAAGAAAAGCAGCTCTCGGCAGCCTGTGCGTAGCGTAGATGGTGTATTCGGGATCCTTTGACCTCTCTGCAGACAGCTCAAGAAGAGAGAGGCGGTTCCTGACAAGTGCTGCCGGAGTGGTATGTCTTGATGTCGCGTGGCGCGATAGGCATCTGATGCGTCGCATAAATGAGGCAGACCGTCCCATCGTCCTGGAGAGGCTGCAGGCCCCCTAAGGCCATGCAGCTGTGATACTGCAGTGTCCCCGACTCTTGGATTCTGTGCATCTTGATGGTTTGACAGCCCTGCCGTGCCCGTCCAGCCCCACTTTCGCAGCATGCACCCCTCTTCGAAAAACGTGTGCATGCTGCGAGGTAAATCTGCCTCTCGCATCCTCGGTGCGACCTTGCATTGGCGAGTTCAACGGTCCCTGCAACTGCGGAAGGGGGATGCTGGAAAACTCTTGGAGCAAGGAGGCAGAGTTGGGGGTGGTGGGGTGAGGGGCCAAGGGGTAACGTTAACATCCTGTGTGCAAGCTGGTAAGGGAGGGACGAGGGGAAAAGGAAAGCCCGTGGCCATTGAAAACGGGTCACTGGGCCTGAGACCAGCTCCCCGGAGGATCTCCGGCATCATTCATCCCGTCCTTCTGGGTGGAACGCAACAGCATTGAAAGGCCCTTCAGCAAGCTCCGAGGGACGTCCGGTGAATCCCTTGGCCGCTGTCAAGGCCGTGAACGTCAGGGCCTGCGCGGGGGAGTGGACTTCAGATTGACGAATCGCCATGGACGTCAGCCGATGCCAGCAGGGCCTCTTCTGCGCACTGACGCCGAGAGGACCCGAGACATGGACACGGCGCTACGGGATGGGACGGGGCGTGCTGTGCTCATCGAACAACCTCACATCCGAGTTGAGCCGCCGCAAGCGAAAATCCGGTATTGCTGGCATTGCGGGCATTGCAGCGGCGCTGCCTGGTTCTGCAGTCTCCTGGTTCTCGGCATGATAACAGAGGGCCGTGGGCTGCTATAGTGGCGGGATGGCGCGCTGACAGTTCTTGCGGATGCGGGGAACTGGATGAGATGGGACTGCACGAATACCCTCCACCGGGGCAGCAGGGGTAGATAGAGCTAGGCCAAAGTTTTGTGCAGGGACCAAGGTCTGCGTGCTGCATCTTAGTGGAGCCAGACTTGAGATGAGCAGGCGGGAGAAGGGAAAGTTCCAGCGGCCGCGAAGGAGCATCTTGTTCCCTGTAGCAAGGTTCAGCGCTGAAAAACTGCCATGCCTGGAAGGCCTAGTATCCGGTGGGCTGGTTCGTGGTACATTCGTCGGCTCCAACAGCTTACGGAGAGAGGGCTCAACCATTCTGTATGACTTCTCTTTTTCATCCGTCGAGATCGAAAATCGAAAGATTGCGTCCCGGCTTTGGCCTTGACCTTGGCCTCACTAGCGATAACTAGCGGGCGCTGAGTGAAGTTGAAGTTGGCGAGGTCCAAGCGCTGCCAAGCCCAGGAGAGCTGCATTCATGCAGCCCTGCTGCCGAGTTTCAGGAAGCTGGATCCGAATCTGTCACAACCTGGATGAAGTGATTGGCTGGCCGGTTCAACAGCTCCCCTGGAGGCACAGCACCGTTCTCAGCTCTCGGCACCGCAACCCAAAGATGGCTGGCCGTTACGGAGAATGGGGTCAGCGTGGGCGATCGTGTGTCGAGAGGCGTTGCGAGGTTCCCATCCGGGTACAACGTTTTCGTGTTGTGAAAGGCCCAGGGTCTGTGACGACCAGGTTTGCCTTCCGAGCCGGATCCGAAATCCAGCGGAAGAGGTGCGCTGAAAGTCAGGTACTAGCAAGCGCAGTCTGCCTCCAGATCAGGGCCCAAAGGACAACGATGGAGGGTAGAAAGAGAAGGACCTTGGGGGCTCTCGCTCAAGGAGAGGGTGTGAGAACAATCACTGAGATGAGACCCGGACTTCCCAAAAGGGGATGCGATCGGCATGTCATGGCGGCCCCACCAGCCGGGTCCAGCCCTGCTTGCTTCAGGCGTCAGGACCCGGGTGAAGACCCTGTTTACCCTGTTGTCCGCCGGGCCCCCTCGCGGGGGTCGTCGAGGTCACTGTCCAGCGACCACGTGCGATTCCTGCTTCCCACAAGCCGCCCCAAAGACTGGAAGGCCTGGGTGATCAAGCGCCCCTGGCGACTGAGACAGGGCGATGCCGGTATCGCCAGGCAATATCGGTGGCATTATCGGCCACGGGCGTTGATTTGAATGGCGCGAATATATCAAGCCGATGCCGTTGTCGACATCGAATGTTTCGCTAGTCTAGTAACCAAGTCTCAGACTTGGCTGTCGATGGAGCCTGTGCGGGATAAGCAGAACCCCCACGACAGCGGGCTGTACCCTCCCACAGGTGTTATCAGCTCATGTGGCGAGTACGACAGAATTGAGAAGAAGCGAGGCTCGCAAACATTGTCCATGCCTCGAACGGACCGTGATGTTTTGGTCGTACGACAGCAGCCGACCCTGCCCATATGCGATAAAGCCGATCACCCGCCTGCAGCTGCGCCCCTGGCATGGGATGGCATGCTGCAAAGAGCCGCGAGACGGCAGCCAACGCTGGAGTGGCCTGGATTGGTCATCTTCTGGCCAAAGAAAACGAGCGACGGTAGCATCGACCCGGACTGCTTGGCTCAGCATCAGCTGTCATTGGGCAGCGACGAGCACGATCTTGGATGGTGTCTCTGGGCCCCAAAACCCGGTCCTTGACGGCGACCGTCGAGCGGCTCGGCGATGAATGCAAACAGGGTTTTGGAGATCCAAACGCTGAGCTAACGTTACCCATATCAAAGCGTGATATTGGTCCGCCTCCCAGCTTTGTCACGAAAGGCGGGAAAGGCGTTCGGGTCAGGGTCCCGCGGTTGGTTGCCTTACTGTAGGGGCATGAGCCAGAAACCCGTGCTGGAGCAGACCGACGAGAATGAGAATGTACAAAAAAAAAATGCAACGCCAATCACTGAGTAGTAGGTGTGTCCCTTCGATCATGCACGCCTGCTTCGTTGGGAGAGAATAAAAAAGTAGGATGGAAACTCTTGGGCGGAGGAGTGAAGTCTTGGTTATGCAGGATGTCTTCCCCGCCTGGAAGTCGAGTCCAACAACAATGCAGCCAGAAGCTGGATTTGAGAATTCACGCCGCCGAGCTCACTCGTCGTTCTCGTCGTTTAATAACTACCCCCGCCGACTCACCGCTAACTCGGATAGGTGCTCTGTAGCCTCCAGGTCCACCCATCTCAGTCGCGGATCCCAGAATGTCCTGCCAAGACTCGGAGATAGCGGCCCAAGCTATGGTGTGGAGATGGACACCCCACCATTCAGCAGCAGCTCTGGATGTTCGGGACCACTGCAACTCCCTCTCTTTTGAAACAGGCTCTCTTTCGAATCCCACATGGGACCTTGTTGACGCGGCCTCCAGATACACCGCCACTCCGCTTCCCACAACCCGAAAACGCGCGTCTTCGGCAATTCTCCAGACGCACGTGAATAGCAGCGATGGTCTTCCAAGCCCATCAACGACAGCACCGAGCTCGTCAGAGAAACCCCAGAACAGCGGAAACTTGCGATGGATTCCAGATTCCGGATCATGCCGCACCCGGCGCTGCGTTCCCAAAGGTACGTGTGTCTTTAATAGGCGTTCATCTCAGTTAAACCCCGGAGTGGCGTTGCCCAAAATCTCTGCATGTGTTTCCTCGGCGCGTCGGCAGCGAACCCCTACCTGCGCCCCCCACGCAACACCACCGCCGCCAAGAGGCCAACGCGCTGCAGGCCTCATGTCTCGCCGTGAACGGCACGCGCTTGGCCAGCTCCGCTCATCCACCCCATTGCCTTCGAGCTATGACAGATTCAGGGGTTTCGGAAGAAGGTTTGTGTCCAGAGAGAGAAAATACGGCCGCTCTGTCTCCACCATCTCTCAGCACTTCATCAAGGAAAATACGATGACTTCCTGGTTGCTGGGCTTCCCTGTTCTCCACATGCATGTCTCAACCCAAGGGTGTTGAATTGTGCGCATGGTGGGTGTCGACGATCCCGTGTCGCGGATGCACTCTCGGGTGTTTTAGTGCTATCCACTACGGTGGTCTCATGATCATGCCATTGCTGACACAGCAATCATTCACACTCCGGACGCGCGCAGTGCTTGCTCTCCAGAGCCGACGGTGCATCGAGCATATGGACGCTCGGTACTTGCAAGGACAGTGCGAAACATCCTCAACATCCCTCTAACCCACTTGTCTGGGTCTTGCGTACAACAGCGTGTCCCACGATGATGAACCACACCCGAGCAATCAAACGTAGTAGGAACGAAACCTGAAGTGAGGTTTGAGAAAATGAAAGTAACTCGGAGTTCTGATCGTTAGTATGAGTTTACTCGAGTAAAATCCTTCAGAGGAATAGAAGACCCCTCGACACAGATGATATTGGAACATCGCCCCAAATTGAACGACGAGGGCGCCTGTCTCGATTCTCCAACTCAACTTAGAATCCGAACAAAGGAATCATTCAAAACACAGACACACAATGGATTTTCTGGCATCTCAAGAATCAAACAATCAACGCGCCTCAAGGCAATACCGAGACTGGCCGGCGCCTTGCTAAGGCGCTACACGTTTCCCGACTGGGGTTGATAAAGCACGGCCAAGCAAGATGGACCACACTGCAACCATGGAATATCAGCCACTGCGTACTTAGCGGGCGAGGGGGCTGTTCAGTGCCCTACTGTCGCCGTCCATTGAGATAATTCTGTCCCATCCTGGCAGTATCCGGACAGGATCATTCCCAGGATAAACCGGCCGCGGGCAGCATGTGGCGACCTGGCGTCCTAGAGGTCAGCTGCTATCTGCAGCAATCCAAGGCTCTACCCCTAGGACGCGTTCGCCAGAGCAGAGTGCGCAAGAACGTCACGGTATATTGTCACCAGGGTAAGTAGGACCCCATGTGCTGCTGTCAGGGAGCGAGGAGAGGCTGGTCTATGCCCGATGTGTCACCAAATCTGGCGATAGGATATTGTCGTTCTTGAGGTCTGTTATCAGTTTGATGTCCCGCAGGGCAGTCACCGTCCCAGCAGTTGTCGGTAGGGCAACGTGAGCTTCAGTCACCCCCGCGTCTCCCACCCGGTCTGTAGCAGAGGAGGGAAGATGATGACCGGGCCATGAAGGAGAACATCCAGTGAAGGCAGTGAGGAAGGTAGATGGTGACAAGGCCAGCGACCGGGAATGAGTGAACGGACAAAACGAGAGAGGAGATGGGAGACCAGTTCCTGCACTTCAGAGCCTGCACACAGTGGAATATGAGCTCATTTTCTACCGGTACCAGCGGTTTCAACACGCAACAGCCACGCTACCATTTGCGATCACCATCACCGTCACCAACACCAAGCGCGACGCACAGCTGCAAGCGAAGACAGGTCGGAGAGAACAGGGCGTTGATTATACCACTATCTTTCTAGGTGCGTCTTCGTTAAAGCCCTCCCAAGCGTTAGCTTCCGGGTAGGGAGAAGACGTGACGGCCGTCAACAACTTCCGTTGAAGAGGAAGCGCAAGCAAGAACCCATATCATCCTCCCACTTCCCACCACTCATTTTCGCCGCAGAGGCTTGACGGCGCCCCACCGCACAAAAGCCAACTCTTTCTTTTTCCTCCTCTTGTTGTTGTTGTTGTTGTTGTTGTTGTTTGTTCTGCCCTTCTGCTTAACGACAGGAGGTGCGGAGACGGAGACGGAAGTCGGAGCCTCGGTGGTGACCATGGTTGTGCTGCTGTCCGTGGTAGTGTCTGTGGTGTTTGTACCCGCGACGGTGGTGACCATGGCGTGAGAACCAGCCACCGGGACGAGATAGGGTCTTCGGACACCCGGTCGGAGCCGGTGGTGCTGGTTGGAGGGTCAAAATTAACCACTGAGGGGTAGTGGTGGCCTTAGAGGTGGATTTGGGAGTCATCGGGGACGACGTTTTGGAGAAAAAAGGCGAATATCTGATGGGCAGACTTCAGCAAAGAAGGAGCAGAGGTTGGTCTTCGTCGCGCTGACTGACGTCCTTGAGAAAAATAGCGAACTGAGGAGGAAAAGGGAGGGTGGAGAGAATCAGGGAGGAAGCCTTATATCCTACCTGAGAAACGCTTACTGTCATAGTAGAGGTCCGTCTGCATGAGTGCGATCCCATGAGTTAGAACTATCCAGCGAATTCTACGTTCCGGGCCCACGGCGAAGCATACATTGTAAACGGTCACGAGGGAAACGTGAGAGCTCGCTTCGCAGCATCATGATGCCTATCGACTCTTGAGGTGCGGGTTCAGCCTCACGGGGCCATGTGCATACGGCAAAACCTCGAGTATCCGGGTTGTCAACGACGAGTGTGGGCTCGATGGGATACACAAGCCAGGCTACCAATAGGTCCTTCAACCCATCGATTTCCTAGTATCTACCAAAGCACAGCCCGAGATTGGAAGCGGCACGTTCCCGCGGTGACCTTGCGAGCGTCGGGTACATCTCCCCTGGGCAAACCTTAAAGACCTCCCAAAAGGGGAAGCTCGAAGGTCAAAGCTCAACCACACCGTATTCTCTTCATCGGGAGAAAGGAAAGACATCGTTATCGGTGGCATTCAAAGGGCGTGACAGGTGGAGCTCCCAGAGCATGCATGTAAATCATGTCCGACCGGGAGCACTTGCATGGTTAGACGATACCTTGAGCCATATACAACACGTGTCCGAGGTTCCTACCGATGGGCCAGGCACGTTTCATTTCTGAGGTCCAAGCTCTGCATTGGGAGCGACGTGTCCTTGTCTACGACTGCGTACCGCCACTCGAGAGAGAATAGGCCATGTGAGAACAGAAATCGTGAGTCAGCTCCAGAGATGATAACACACCCATCATTGTGTGTAACTGTAAGTTTTTTTTGGCAGGTAAGCTTGTTGCATTCCGGGTTGGACGGTGACATGGTACCGTAGCCCGTACCCGTCTCGAAGTCGCAATCATCGCCGTCGCTCTTATGGCCATCACCACGGTATGTTTGACTGGTAGCCAATTCAAGTGACACAAATGAATGGCCCAGCGCGATCGACACGAAAGTGAAGGCATAAGACCAGGGGACGTTGATACCTTGGCCCCCGTACAAGCTCCTCCCGTGACTTCGACTGACTTATGTTTTCCGTCGTTGAGCGTGGAGGGTCGAGAGGATGGGTGTTGGTGGGACCGGTTGATAAGATCGATAAGATGGATGATGGTCCGTGCGCAGTGTCTAGCGCATCGACAATCCAAGCCCTTGAACGGAGAATGCCGTCTTAGCATGCACGTCTTGCCTTGGATGGCCTTCGGAGGATTCTTGCTGAAAGCGAGGCCGCATACCGGGAAGGATGGGTATTACGAATTCCATCGTCAAAGGATGGTGATATTCAGGAACATGAGCCGAGCAGGCTGCGGCAGCTCGTCGCTGTTTACCGATTTGGAAATGATCATCGCTTCCCGCATTTTCCGTTGGCAGTTGGGGGGAGCCGCAGGGGGACGGGGTCAACGTCGTTGCCTCGTCGTACCCAGCCCTGGCAGTTCACGCAACAGTCCCTTCGGGCGTTCAATATGTATAGCAGCAGTTTGAATGCAATGAGCGGGACAATCCGCTGCTGGTGGAGACTTGACACCCTGCGGTCGCTGCTGCCCCGAACGCCTTTTTAAGTTCAGACGGAAGGCGCGAGCGAGCCGCCTCCACTTCTGACTGGACGGTTGACGGCACGCTTGGCATCCTCGCCTGCGCTGCTCGATGACGTAGGCAGCTGCCAGTTCCAAGGCTCTGCAACGCGCTTTCCTTGGGCAGCCGGGCTGCCAGAGGTCGCGGGTTGTTGCTTCTGTATGGGCTATTCTTCCTTTCCTGACCTGACCCGGCTGCCGAGATTTTCTCTGCGCTGCTGTGTTCTTCTCCGACCTGCAGCCCGACACGCACACGACACGCCGGCCTGCGGTTAACCTGGTCTCTCGCTCTGGCTGTCTTGCGGATGCCGCCCCTGGTCACTAACCCCGATTCCCGGCCTCCGGCCCCTGCAGTCCCGTCCTCCCCATCGCCCGTCCTGCCATACCACCTTCAGCGCCAAACCGCCGTCGACTACCTGGGATCCCGTTGGCTTCTCCGCCGTTCGCGTCCACTTTTCCATCCCCTTCCAGTGACTAGGCCGGCCTAAGGAGGATGGTTGATGCTTCCCGACCTCTTATGTCTTGGCCGATTCCGGTATCCGGTCTTGAGCAGTATCCCTTAGCACGCGATCCCCTCCCCCATCCTGCGCCCACACGTTTCAATGCCCTAGGAACCGCACCCAAACGCAAGTTCGTCGACGAGGTCTCGTACGCCGGCTGTGGGTAGTCTAAGAGCCGCGCTAGAGGCTATCAGACCACCGCCGAAGATGATGAGCGACCTTCCCTCCACATCAACTACCCAGACCTCGCTGCCCTCCCAGTCCGCCGCCGCTGCTAGCCCCTTGGTGGCTCCTTCGGGGACGAGCCTGCGGAAAGAGAGGGGAGCAATAGCAGCACAGGTCAGTGCCCTCCCAAATCTTCAAAAGACGTGTGTCTGACTCCCCCAGGCCTGCGACACTTGCCGTAGTCGGAAGCAGAGGTGTGATGAACAACGGCCCAAGTGCGGCACATGCCAGAAGTTCCGGCTCGAGTGCAACTACCGAGAGCCTCAGCCGACCAAGTATGATGTTGCAGGTGACCCTCCAACTCAGACCCCCAGCTGATGACTTTATAGGAAGGACAAGACCCTAGTCGAAATTCTCGACCGGATCAAGAACCTGGAGGGAAAGATCGACAACCTGAGCCAGCGTTCCTCTGTTCCGCCGGCGACGCCAACATACTCGGGGCACTCAAATCCACCCCCACTCACCGCTCCCGGCTGCCCACGGAATCCTAGGCTCGTCCGTTTCTTCAACTTCATTGCACTTCCCCGAAACTTCCAGTGTCGCCTCTGGGAGCGACGACCACTATCAGTATGTCTCTTCGGTCCATCAGATGCTGAAATGGCCAGCGGTTCAGGAGCTTTTTGCCTCTATACAGCCCAAGTTGCCCAACATTGACCTCTCCTCTCTTGAGAGGGAGGGACCGGCCAGCATGCTTGCTCTCCGCCGCTCCACAACCCAGAGCCTGCCACCGGACATCCGCTCACGAGTCGGACGAGGCTCGGGCGCCAGCATTCATGAGCTGGTCACCGCCCAGGCTCCGGTCACCGTTGCGGACTTGAACTGGGACACCATGCAGAAGCTGAGCAGGGCGTATTTTGACAGCCTCAACCTCCTCTGTCCGATCCTGAACCGCCAGTCCTTCATGTCCGAGACTCTGCCTGCCATCTTCAACAACGGGCTCAGCCACAACACGGAATCAACCATAGCATTCCTCGTCTTTGCGTTGGGAGAGGTTGCCATTGCGGGAACGGAAGGGCTTCCGGTTCATGTCTATAATGGCAGGCGAGCGGCATCAAGGGCGGAACCAGGGATAGGCCGCCAGGGCTGGAGCTTTTTAACGAAGCAAGGCGCCGAATGGGGTTCAATCTAACCGAATGCAGCCTTGAGAATGTCCGATCTTTGCCCTTTCAAGGTAACGAGTCATGGTCCGAACCAGGGGTTCTGGTTGTTGCTAACAAGCCGAATAGCATATATTTCGGGACTTGCTTCTATCCCTTGGTTCGTCCTCCGTCTCAATGGCTCTCTAACTTCGTCGGTTGCTGACAGAACCAGGACTTTTGGAGGATGACCACAGCCGCGTCTATGGCCTGTCAAGCTCTCATCACAAGGTAAGTAGCAAACCGGCCTCTCGATTGTACCGCACGGTAGCTGACTTTGTAGCCGTCCGGACGCTCTGGCTTCAGGACAAACAGACCTGACACGACGAGCCTTCTGGCATTGCTCAATAATGGAGACGTATGAGCCCCCTTTCCCACACTGTCCTGCCTTCTCTGACATCTGCTTGTCTAGTGGTTTGAACCTCGAACTTGGGTTCCCGCTTACTGGGCTGGAAAGGATGGAGTCGGTCGTGGGCCTTCCCGACTTCAGCAGTTCCGTTCTCGGAAGACGACTACATCAGTAACCAGGAGTCGCATTTCCAGCAGCATTTCGCTTCTCAAATCGTCCTTCGGCGGCTCTTGGTCAACTTCCATCATATCCTAAGTCAAGGTATGTCTTCCACCCCAGCACTTGCACCATCCCTCCTGACCGCTTCAGGCGCCACAGGATCCTCGTCGATAGGCGGACCGATGGCGAGCCCCTTTAGCCCAACAGGGCCCTGCCACGGCGTCAGCCAAACCACCATCCACCAGCTCGCCCTGCAACTCGAACAATGGCGCGGCATGCTCCCTCCCCACCTCCGCTGGCAAGAGGACTCCCCAGGCGCCTTCCCCAGCTCCAACCACGACGCCTACAACGCCGCCCTCTTCACCCCCGCGACGACCCCCATCTCCGCAGCCATCGCCACCACCCAATCCACCGCCGCCGCCGCCGCCGCTCCAGTACCACCCATCAACGCGCCCCTCATGTTCACCACCGACCTCGACCTCCCCCCGGCCCGATACCCCTACATTCTCGACATCCAAGCCGCCCTCCTGCGCTCCCGCTACTACTACACAAAGTACCTCATCCACCGCCCCTTTTTGTACAAGGCTATGCACCACCCAGACGCCATGTCCCACGACGATGCCTTGGGTGTAGCCGAGTGTCTCAAGGCGATGCTCAAGTGGCCCATCGCCATGTCGCCCACGTCCCGACACAAACGGCTCATCCCCTGTGGTTTTTTTCTTTACGCAGAACTTTTTTGGGATTTTGGTGCTGCTGCATCTAAGCACCACCGTGCCGATTCTGAGACGGGTGAGGAGTACCCTGTGTGGGGAGAGGTTTGAGCTGGATGCGGGCGAGACGGTGGGGCTGTATTTGGATTGGCTGAGGGATTTGAAGAGCGTGGATGCGGAACAGAGTGGCATTGGGATGTTGTGAAGGCTGTTTATGGGCTGGAGGAGTGATGTCGACCTGCAGAGACTGTGGGCTGACGATTCTGGGTTGAGAAGTTGGAAGGGGTAGTGGAGCGATGTATGGCCGGAAGAGGATGGTAGCTGTAAGATGAGCGTCGGGAGGTGTGGGGAGGGGTGATGGCTGTGAGTTGGAAGAAGTGATATTATCTTGAGATTGAGGAGTGAGGTGGGGAAGACTGGCGGAGGTGGATATGCTGGAGCGAGTACCGACTGGCTGGATGGCTTGTTCATTGTACGCTGGGGTGAGGGAGATGTGGGAAAACAGAGGTGGATAGATGGTGGTAGAGAGACGCCTGGTAGAATGAGTGGGACTCGAGGATGGGGCGGGTAGGCGACGGAGTTTAGCTACTACTAGGTTGGGACACCTGTGTGTTGTTCTTGTTGTTCTTCTCCTTCTTCTTCTTCTTCTTCTTGTTGTTGTTGTTGTTGTTGTTGTTGGATATCCTATTAGAGAGAAACAGAACTTGGACTGGACAGCTGCGTGGCGTAGCGTAGAACCAGGCAGGGTCTTGGATACAGCAGATTACTTCCAGCTGCTCATCCCGTCTTCGGTCCTTCCTGGTGAACACGACATGATGAGCCACTGGTGAATGCATGAGCGTGCCATCGGCGACCTG